>ML777683.1:493407-518897 GCA_009831015.1 Picea engelmannii
AGAAATATCAATACAAGACAAAAGGATAAAAATCCTCAGTAGACAAGGCATGTGTCTTTTTAAAGAATTTTGGAAAGAACATTGTGTTTAATGCACTAAGGATAGTGCATAAATAAGGGGGAGGGGAATGCAATACCCCAAGTTGACCCCGATTTTAATTTATCATATAGACTAGTTAGCCATGATACCTCGAGACCAAAGTTCCTATGTAGTAAACAGTATGGGAGACAGATACTAAAAGGAATGTAGGCCTATCATATGTATTAAGTAATCAAAATTGGATATTAATAAAATAATAGCACTGCTACAAACTGACCAGACAAAAGATTAAGGGGATAAACTCCACTAGATATGGAAGGGGGATAAGAGTCTAGGAAAAGGGATAATCCTAGGGGGGTTAAGCCAAGCTAATATTTTTATAATATTTTCTAAAATCCTGATTTATGGATACATATATATTATGTTATCCTAATTTCCCAAGAGGAGGGAATGAATTACCTAGTGGGTTTAAAAGAGGTTTCATGTGGTGACAAGTGTCATAGGATAAACATGCAATTATAGTGGAAAAACTTAGATCATTTTACCCATTCATCCAATCATTCTCTCCAACAATTTGGAGGGGGGGATAAACAACATGTTCAAGAGGGTGGAGAGGATCACTTTTAGTTTCTACCATTCATACCCTATTTACATCACCATAGATGCAGTGAGGAATCCTTGGGGGAGGTTTTTTCTAATAATTGATCTGAAGAGGAAGGTTGTCAGGCCCGTGTGTTGTTGAAGAGGAAGTTTGTCAGGACTGTATTTTGTTGAATAAGTGTGTTTTCAAGCCCATATGTCATTGAAGAGGTGGTTTTTCATGCCCGTAAGAATTCTCTCCAAGTGAGAGGACTACTGAGAGTGTGCACACTACTCCTTGGGTTTCCTTGGGGAAGGATGGAGTCTTGGAGGGAGAACTTTGGGGAATATTTTTCCTAGTGTAAGGCTTAGAGGGTACCTGAAGACCTTTGAGGGTATCTAGAACTCCTAGAGCCATAATGATATGAGACTTGCTATCTGGCCTGTGTTGGAGCCTTGGAAGGGTAGTGGTGCAACCCAGGGAACACTACCTTAGGTTGTGCAGGATTTTGGGGAATGAGAGACTGTAGGTTGGAGTGTTTTTGAGGTTTGGTACCTTGGCCTATACCATGTTGGTACTAGTTTTGGACCATGTCTAGTTAAGAAATATTTTTCCTAAGTGGATTTTATGCTCAGCTCGAGGGTGACCTACTACTGAGTTATAAGTAGTAGAGTCTAAATCTAGGAGGCAATTTGGAGGTATGCATGCAGTTGGTGATATTCCATAAAAGATAAGTTATTTATATGAGTATTTTACTTAATTATTGTGTGTGTAATTATGTATTCCTATTATGGGAAATTGATAATATCTTTATGCTTCCATATATATTATGTTAGAAATACAAAAAAAAATTAATTATGTGATTGTTGTCATGGGTTCTTATTGTTGTAATTATCCTTGAAAATTTGTTGCTTGTGTTAACACCTACTTTGTTCTACATTGTTTTATTCCTCATTCATTCCTACTTGTCATTTCAAATTTAGTATAAGTTATAAATATTTATCATTATGTTGTTAAAGGTTTAATAGCTTATATTAAAGGGATTAAAATAATGCTAGATCAAATGAATGAGATGGACTTAGTTTTGTGAGAGGGGGACATAAGGAACTATACACATGTTTAAATGATTGCTTGATGACATCACTTGGCTTCAAATCTTTTCATTTGAGTCATAAGTCATGTCAGTATCTATACTTCATGAGTATTTAACTTAGTAAGCTATGGATTCAAAGTCTAATCCTCCCAAGAAAGAAAAAGTACAATTTTAGTTGAGTGCTACAAGAACTTCCACATGTCCCCGGTCGTGATTATTTTGAGCACCTTGGGGAGTCATGGAGGTTGTGGATTGTACTAGAAAGTTCATGGGTATGAAAAATAGTTATCAAGTACAAGTTGTTAGAAATAGCATGTGAAGATGGGTTATCTTTTATTTTATATAATTCAGTTGTCCAGAAGGTTACACAGATGAGGTTTTTCAAAAAAACATATTTTCAAAATTGATGCATTATTCGTTACCTATAACAACTGGTCGATTTGAATTTTCACCCACAGAGTCAGAATAACCCCTATTATTCTCATTACATAGTAGACAAATCCATTCTTTGTAGCCAAGAGTCTAGTATTCTAGTTGCAGTTGTGCAAATGGGTAAAGGTGGACATGTGAATAGGAAAGATCCCAAAGGGCCTGAGATCATGGAGGCTTATGAAGAAAGTTGCCACATTTTTTATTAGGTAGGTTGGTATCTTTTCTGTAATAAGATGGATGGTCATAATTATGCTACATACAAGGCATTTTTTGAGAGTTTCAATGGAAAATGGTCCTGAATTTAAAACTTGGTCATGCAGGTTACATAGGATTCCATAGCAGCTGCTTGCAACCTCCCAATTGATGGTGAAAATTGGTTTAAAATAAATTGATTACAGGAGGATATGTAAATTAGCTTTTGAAACACAAACACAGAGACCCTAATTGGGCCAAATGAATTCCCATGGATTGGATTGTTGATGAATGTATGGAATCCTTACTCATGCTTAAAAGATTCATCACATGTGAGGGGTGCTATTCTGTTGTATTTTTATTTCATCTACGATTTTTGCTTCATCTGGAAGGAATTAAGAGAATGGATCTACCCTATTATTTCATGAGGGATCTCAACAATATGGACATGAAGGTCCAAGAAAACCCCTCCTCACAGAATTTATCATTAGGTCTTGATTAAAGGACTTGTCAAATCCGAGATGGGGAAATTGCAGAAGAATTGGGATACATTTTTTATCTAGTCAGGTTTTGAGAAGAAAGTGCATCCTTTTGTTTTACAATCACATGATAAGGTTGCTAAGCCTGAACAAGAAACTTCATATAAAGCCATTCAATCAACTACTTCAAAGAAGATAAAAAGAGAAATTTGCTCAAAGACTTTAGATGAACCTATGGAAGCTACTCCAACCGGCCTGCAAGAAGATGAAGGGTCTTCTCATATCCTAGGTGGAGGTAAGAACCCATTCCATTTTGCACAGAAGAATTATTTTAGAAGAACCCAAAGAGTGGTAAAACATAGGGTATTTAAGAAAGATAAAAATCCTAAGACAACAATGGAATTGGTAGATCCTATACAACCTAAAGATCATACCCTGGAGATTATTCCTCATAGCTCAAGTTCCTCTGAAGATGATTCTTCTAAATATAAAGTTGTGGTAGGAAAATGGAGCACCAGGCCTCGAAATAAGTTCAGGTTAAAATCCAAATCAATGTATAAACTTGTTATCACAGAGAAGGTCATCATTATCGATGAAGAGCCTATTAAACCTATGAAGAATCCATCTACTACTAAGAAAATCCTTGTAATCAATATTGAGAGGAACAAATATAAAAAGAGAAGTCTTACAATGAATAAAAAGACACCTACATACACAAACAGGGTCCCTGCCAAAAAATAGGGTAAGAATAATTTGAAATGATCAAACCCTAAGATTGGATCTGGAGGAGATAAGCCAACAAGAATTCAAACTATATATCAATCCAATAAAGCTAGAAAGGATGGGTTGGATTTGTTGGCAGAAGCAGTCGCATCTGTCTTTCATGGAAATTTGATAGTTTAAGAATTCCACCTCAAATGCAAAATCCTAAAATGTGATTTATGGTGATGGAGTATGGGATAACCTTTTTGTTTCTCATTTCTAAGGTATCATGATTTGTTTTTTTATGGTCAGCTACATACCGAGTGAAGAAAGGCATCGAAAAAGTGCAAATTTATTCTTTTGTATGTCGCTACAGGAAGTTCTCGCAATCGCACATACAAAATAACAAAGGTGCTATAGGAGCACCTGTAGCAGTTGATTTTGCTGCTAATCTCACCCAGTTTCATATTTTTGTAATAGAGGAGGGATATACCTATGCTAACATCTTATGGATCATGTTATGAAGCTATACACCTTTTGTGGATCTTAAAGGCTATATTGGGATACGAATATAAATGCAGATTGGGCACCAAGACTGAGTTGTCAAAGGATGGATTCATATGGATCTTTGAAGATAAGATATATCGGGGAAGGACAAAGAGGATGATGCAGTGTTATCATCTGAATGGAGAACAAGTCAATCAAATATTTTTTTATGCAAGGCTATTGCCTTGATCCTAGGAAGTTTTTTGTAAACTATTATTATTTTGTATATCAACAGTCAAAGGTTGAAATTCATTTTGAGTTTTTGTAGGGATTGGTTTTGAGTTGTCCCTGATGGTCAATATCAACCATAAGTACATGTAACTAATTCAAAACACTATATATCAAATGATGTAGAAGAATAAAGGTTTGGATCCCTGACTTTCGACTTAAGAGTTCTTATTATTAAACTATTTTGATTCATCCTACCTGTGCAAAGATTTTAGTTGTTTATGAAGTTGATGGTTGGTGTGTATCTCTCGTCTATGTTTATCACTTCTATTTCCTCATATTGAACATATTATTACTATTATATACTTATATGACTATATGTATGTGCCGAAAAGGTTTCTCTGTTTTGTATAGTGCAATCTTTGCCACATGTATGTTTGAGTCTTTTAAGCCTTGTTCAAAAAGGATTTATGAGTGCAGGTTTATTCTTCTACTCATCAAATATATTAAAGAAAAAACTATGTTTGATGATTGTCAGTTTTGTTTCATTAATTCTCCTTATTCATACCTTATACTCTTTTTACTCCAATTGGGTCTTTTTGTTTACCTGATCTGTTGCACATAGGGAAGTGGTTCTAATATCTTATTCATATAACTACATTTAGATCAAGAGAGTGATCCCTCTACCTCTCTAAAAATATTTTCTTAAAACATTTGAAATAATGTGTTCTAGGCTTAACTCAATAGCAATCTTGAGTTGACTTCTAGAGATAACATTTTTGGCGTCGTTGTCGGGGACGAAAATGATGAGATTTTCCCTGGGTAGAATGGCATAAGTTTATAGATCTAGTTGTAGATGGTGAAACTATAACTAGACACATTTTATTGCAATATCTTTTCACCTAGTGACTCCACATTAGACACTTTGGCTCCAAAGAGAAAGGGGAATAGAGCCCATCCAGAATCTCCAGATGTGCCTGTTGTTTTAGACCCTAATAAGATCTTGAAACAATCCAAATATCTTAAGCAATTAGGATCTGAAAAACTATTTCTTTTACCTCCTTATGAAGTATCCACCTCGGAGAAAGAGGAATTTGTATAACTAGAATATTTTTACACACCCTATCCTGAGAGTAGATATAAATATGAGGAAAGCTTTGAATTCCCTGAAGAAATAGAGTACCCTCCCTTAGAAAAGATCCCAATCCTTGAAGAAAGTCAAGAAGAGAAACCCACTCTTAGCCTCCAAGTTAATATCCTTACTGTTAAAAAACTTGTTGAAGAAATTCTCCAGTCCTCTCCTAAGATTCAATTGGTGAACATCCCTAAACCCTCATCACCACAATCACCACAGTATTCACATACAAATCAACCTTTAGGTGGTCAAACAATGGTTGATGCAGCACCTCCCAATCTAATGGATGTTATCAGAGCTGCTAGATATGTGACTTTGGTATTACCAAATAATCTCCATCCTCTCCCAACAAATGATTACATGAAGTACCTTCCAAGGTTTGACAATGAAGGGGAAACAACTGCAGAGGAGCATTGAACTGCTTTTTATTCCTTTGCTGACAATTTCAAGTGGATTATGATGATGTGTGGATGAGGCTTTTTGTTCAAAGTTTAGATGTAGAGGTGAAGAATTGGTTTAGGAACCTTAGAGCTAACTCTATTAATACCATCACAGACCTTGATGCCACCTTCTTGAGAAAGTGGGGAGACAAGAAAGATGTTTTGTATTACATGACATAATTCATCAATATCTGAAGAAAGAATGGTGAATGTGTCTCTGAATTAGATTCAATCGAATGTACCATAAAATACCAGATGATATCAGACCAGCTGAAAGGCTAGAAAAGGTCACTTATGCTAATTCCTTTGATGCTTATTTTTGTTTGTTGTTGAGGGAAATAAGATCAACCACTTTGGCTGATATGAAAGATTCAAATCTTGAATTTGAATCCAACATTCTAACATCAGAAAAGTTGAAGAATAGATCATATAATGGAAATCTAAATGAAGAATATAAGTCTTATGCATCAAATACTAAAAATCAGAAGATTTCCTTGGAGGATATGGAAAGAAAGATGGAGGAAATGGAATGCACCTCAAGAAGGAAATCAAAATACAAATAAATATAGAAGACTTTATAACCCTCATATCATGTAGAGGGATAAGAAAAATAATGATGATCAGGAAATTCAGACACCTCTGCAGAATAATTATATTGAAGAAAATCAAGAAGTTGAAGATGTAGATGAAGATCTAGATATTCATCTGTTCGGAGATGATATTTCCCTTAGTCACCTAACACAAAATGAATATGAAAATTCAATAAATGCACAGTCTGGAGAAAGTCTATATAATATTCTTTATAACACATATCAACAAAGATATAATCTTATATCCAAATATGCTCCTACTAGATATGCTCCTCAAAAAGACAAGTCTTCCCCTGCTAAATCTATTATTCAAAAAGATAAACCCGTTGCCCCAATAGTACAGACATGCAGCAATAATCTTGAAAGAAATGAAGTAAAACCAACTATGAAAGTATCATCCTCGGAAGAAGATAAGTCATCATTTATTTTCATCCTAGAACATGAGATAAGTAAGATCAAAATTCCTATTCCTCTTACTGAATTGGTTAAAAAAAAATCTTATAGGAGTCATATTTTGAAATGGTTACAACCTTTTTCTTTCATTGATCCTATTACTGATGTGATTAATCTCCAAGATGAAAAACCCACTATTGTCTTAGGTCCAATTGTAGAACAGAGGAATGACTCCACTCCTCATTTTTATGTCTCATTAAATGTTCATGAAAAAATCCTTCATAATTGTCTGTTAGATTCTAGAGCCTCCCATAATCTTATGCCAAAGCTTGTCATGGAAGAACTAGGGTTAGAAATAACTAAAGAATACCATTATCTCTTTTATTTTGATTCCAAAAAAGGAAAATGCTTTGGGTTTATCAAAGACCTTGGTTTTTCATTATCTTAAATCCCAGGCAAAGTTTAGTCATGGATATAGTTGTAGCTAATATCCCTCCTAGATTTGGTATGTTGTTGTCCATATATTGGTGTAAGAAGCTTGGGGGATCTATTCAAATGGATCTCTGCTATGCCACTATACCTATTTCTGGAGGGGAATTTAGAAGACTCTATCATGAGGCTCAATTGTCTTATATTATCAGTGACAATGATCATTTTGTAAATCATCTTATATATGCAGTTGATGTGGATTTGGAATCCTCTATATTTCATATTGATAATGTTGTCCAACAGTCTTTGCCTTTGACAAAACCAGTTTTTTCTTCACAATCTATTGGGAGTCAAAATCTTCTATGGAAATTGTACTTTGATGGAGCCTCATCTAGAGAAGGTGCAGGGGCAGGTGTAGTGTTGACTTCTCCTGAACATGAAGCCATTAACCTATCTTACAAGTTATAATTTCATACAAAAAATAACATTGCAGAGTATGAGGCATTGTTTTTAGTTCTCAGGCCAGTCGAAGAAATGGAAATTCAACATTTGAAGGTGCATGGGGATTCTGAACTCATTGTACAACAGGTTGGAAATGTATATTAGAAAAATAATATTCGGTTGAAAGACTACAGAAATGAGGTATGGGACATTGTTGAATCCTTTTTTCTATCTTTTAATATTGTATATATTACAAGAAATTAGAATGAGTAGGCGGATTCATTGGTTGTGGCATAAAGTACTTTTAAACCTCATTTTCCCCCCAAAGCTAAAATATGAGGTTGAGGTTAGGTACATGCCATCTATTCCAGACAATGTCAAGCATTGGAGAGTATTTGAGGAGGATTCTAAATAAAAAATTTCATTGAAGCTGCTGATGATTTTTATTCAATGCATATTGATCAAGATGAGGATTTGGATGAAGCTAACCAGAATTTGAATTTTCATAATATGATTGTTGGGCATAAGATCTTGCAATTTCCTACCAATCACATCCCAAAAGACCTTGTACCTCTTGAAATGATTTTTTATCATAATGATGTTCTTGTGAAACTCCTTGATCAAGAAAAAGAAGTAGAGGTGATTGATTGTAATCTTGGGACTGCTGCAAATCCCAAGCATGTCAAATTATCAAAATTCCTATCAGCAAAATAATGATCTAAATATGAAGAATTGTTGAAGGAGTTCACTGATATTTTTTCATGGAAATATGAAGATCTTAGGACCTTTGATGAAATTGTCATTCAACATAAGATACCTTTGAAAGAGAATGTAAAACCTTACAAGAAGAAATTAAGGGAGATTAATCCTCTCTTGTTACCCATTATGGAGAAGGGAGTAAATAAACTTTGAGATGCTAAAATCAGTGTACCCTTGAGGTACTCTGACTGGATAGAAAATCTAGTGCTCGTGAGAAAGAAGAATGGTGAAATCAGACTTTGTGTCGATTTCAAAAATTTGAACAAACGTTCCTGGAAAGACAACTATCCATTGCCCAAAATGGAACATATATTGCAAAGGGTGGTAGGATCTAGCAGGATGTCTATGATTGATGGTTTCTCTGGATAAAATTAGGTATTTTTTCATCCATATGACATGGAGAATACTACATTCACAACACCTTGGGGTACTTTTATGTATGCTCAAATGCCTTTTGGTTTGATGAATGCAAGGCCACTTTTCGGTGAGCCATGGATACTGCCTTCGTGGGAGAGAAGTATAAGTTTGTGGTCATCAATTTGGATGACATTACTTTATTCTCTAAATCTGATTAGGAGAATCTACGTCATTTGAAACAGGTGTTTATGAATTACAAAAGGTATGGTCTTTATTTAAATCCAAAAAAGTCTCATTTTTCTTTAGAACAAGGGAAATTGCTCGGGCATATTGTTTGTTTTGATGGCATTAAAATTGATCATGTTAGAGTGATATCTATTCAAAATCTTTGTATCCCTATAACTAAGAAGGAAATCCAATATTTCCTTGGGAAGATAAACTTTCTCAGAAGGTTTATTCCCAACTTTATTGAATTGGTCAAACACATAATTAGCATGTTGAAGAAAGGTAGTGAGATCAAATGGAGAACTGAAGCCAAAGATTATTTCCAGTCTATTGAATAGGCTATTTCAAATGCCCCTATTTTGATTAGCCCATATTTTGAAAAAGAGTTCTTGATATTTTCTTTTGCATATCAATATACTTTAGCAACTGCTCTTTTGCAGAAACAATTATGAGGTTTTTGAACAACCCATTGCATTCTTTAGCAGGGAACTTCAGGATGTTGAGTTAAAATATGATATTACGGATAAGAAGGCCTTTGATTTGGTCAAAGAACTAAAATATTTTAGATTTTATGTGATACACTCCAAAGTCATTGCATATGTACCATCTAGTGCTATTAAACGCATCTTGACTCAGCCAGACAGTGATGGAAAGAGAAGTAAATGGATAGCTAAGATATTGGAATATGACATGGAGATAAATCCTACTAAGTTAGTCAAAGGGAATGGGTTATATAAGCTACTAGATTATTCAAATTCCATAGCTCTGGGAGTTGGCTACATCTGTGATAATTCAAGAAATTCACATCTTCAAACCAACAATTCTCAAGTCAATGAAAAGATTGTTGAATCGAGATGGTACATATATATCCATTATTTTCTGCAGAATTTTCAAGCTCCTCCAGGATTGGACAAGTCTAAAGTAAGATCCATAAAACTCAAAGTGGTTGAGTACTGTGTAAATAATCAAAAAAAAAAAATGGAGGGATCCTTCTGTATTTTTACTGAGGTGTCTTGGTGAACAAGAAGCATAGAGAATCATGTCATAATTTCATGAAGGAGTGTGTGGGGGACATCATTTTTGGAAGTCCACTGCATATAAGATACTTAGGGTTGGGTACTATTGGCTTATTCTACTTTCTGATGTTTTTGCAAAGGTTAGAGCATGTGAGAAATGTCAAAGGTTTGCTGGTAAATAGAAGCTTAAATCCTTACCTCTCAAACTTGTAACAGTTTATGCACCTTTCCAAAAATGGGCTTTGGATTTAATTGGCAAGATACACCCTCCATCTAGTGTCCAACATAGATGGATTTTGACAGCTACAGATTACTTCACAAATTGTATTGAATTTGTACCTACAAGGAGGGAAATTGATAAGGTAATCATAAGTTTCCTTGAAGAGCATATTTTTTCTAGATTTGGTTTTCCAGAAGTGATCATTGCATATAACATAGCAGTTTTCATATCCACTAACATGGTAAAGTTCTATGAAGACTATGGAATCAAGCGTAGACATTCTACTACTTATTACCCACAAGGTAATGACCTAGCTGAATAATCCAATAAAAGCATGGTCAAGATCATTAAGAAGCTTATGGAAGATAATAAGAGAACTTGGGACTCAAAGTTAAAATATACTTTGTGGGTTGATCATGTTAGCACAAAGAGAGCAATTGGAACCTCACCATTTCAGTTAGTATATGGAATGGAAGCAGTCTTTCCAGTACAACTTGTTTTTCCAGTTGTAAAATTGCTGCAAGAAATTGAACTTGAACCTAATAATGTTATTAGAAGGATTTTTCAGATGGTAGAATTACAGAAAGCATGAGAGAAACTTTTGGAGAAGGCACATCAGCATCAACAAAAAGTTAAAGAGACTTTTGATAGAAAAGAAAAAAATAGAGCAGTTGGTACCTGGTGATTTAGTTATGAAATGGGATTCTCACAGACAATATCATCATGGGAAATTTGATAGTATGTGGTCAGGTCCATTCAAGGTGAAGAAGGTTTTGGAAAACAACACTTTCCTATTGTAGAATTTGGAAGGTGAATAGGTTTTTGGTGGCCGATTAAATGGGTGTTTTCTGAAGAAATTATTTTACTAAGGCCATTGGTGGCTCGAATATCATTGTACATATTGGTATGGATTGGTAATTAGGCAATAAAGACTCCATAGACCAATGAAGAAATGTTTCTTTTATTCTTTCAGTTTTCAGAAATGGTTTTTTATTTTTTACAGTCTGATACATTTTTGAATGTTGATTAAGGTTGGTTGTCATTGATGTCAACCCTTGAAGAAAGTCCGGTAGAGAATTCTGGTAGAACAAAGGTTTGGGTAATGGACCCAAGGTTTTTTCATGTTTAATGGTATGAGTTTTAATATATTTTAATGTAATACTATTCTATATGGATAGTACATATCGTGCCATTTCTGGTAGTATGTGAAACGTCACATAACTCCTCACGGTTTGAGAGTTATGGCCTTACGAAGTTGGAGGACCCTCATATGTTGGCTTGAAGCCCCAAAAGGTCAAAGAAGTCAAAGAGATTGCAAAGAAGAAATTAGTATTTAAATGATAAATTAAAGTGAAAAATCCAAGAAGGATTATTTAAATAATAAAGTGAAGTGACAAAATCAAAGAAGATTATTTAAATGATAAAGTGAGGTGACAAAGTCAAGGAGGAATATTTAAATGATAAAGTAATGGAGAACTTTATAATTATGGAAAGTGATGAGGAAAATAGGTTAAGTGACCTATAAATGGGTTAAGTGACCTAAAAATAGGTTAAGTGACCTAGAAATGGGTTAAGTGACCTAGAAATGGGTTAAGTGACCTAGAAGATGCTTCTAAGGAAGATATTTTGAGAGTATAAATAAGAGGCAAGGCTCGCTCATTTTATATAACACTTGAGAATATTGAATATATAGAGGTGACTAAGGTAACCAAAGGATATCTAAGTCGAATTTCATAGGGAAGGTGAAGAAAAGAATTATGGAATTCGAGGGAGGGTAAAAAAATTTAATGATGCTTTCTAAGGTATGTTATTCACAGGTCATCTCACCATTTTAGCAATAAATTTTTTTCTAGAATGATTCAGACCGTGCAATTGATAGTCCATTCAGGAAACATATCCAAGTATCTATGGTAAAAATTCTAGCTTGTGGGTCATTGTGTTTTTGGAGTTACACTCCATGGAAAATAAGGTTTGTGGCTAGTCCTAAAACTAGTCTAAAACATGTGTTTCGGGTAAAAATGTCATAAATTATTCATAAAATATAAAAATTAAGTAAGAACAAATGTGTTGGTTAGAGTAAAGTATTTAATATTTTGTGTAACATTTTTAGATCCATTCAAAAAATATTCTATGCAGGGCATTCTTTACAAGGTCACTCTCTAGAATAATCCAGATTTCAGCAAGGTATGTCATTTTTGCTATAAATCCTTTTCTGAGAGGTTCCAAGTAGTGACACTTGGAGTAATTGCATAAAACAAATTGAAGAACATTTTATACTATTTTCATATCTTTATTCATTACAGGTACATAGTTATGATTATTTCAAGTTAGGGTTGTTGACTAATCCAAAACTAGTCATGTGAGACTAAAGAAAACTTTGATGAAAATGTTAGTCTCTTGTTGTGAAAGTTAAGGAAGGTTTGTAGGTATGTGATCATATACACCAGGTCTATTACATATTTACAAATCATATTTGGATGATGAAATTGATGAGGGCTTTTGGTTAAGGTACATGTTGGGTACATGGTTGAGACAAGTAGTTGATGAGTTGGCACATACATGAGGTGTATAGTTGATGATGTTNGTACATATTGATGAGTCATAGTTGATGAGTAGTTGATACATGATTGGTACATACTTGGTACATGGTTGGAGGAACTTGTTAGTAGTATTGTTGACACATGGTTTATGGATGATGTAGCATACTTGTATTGGTATATTATTAGAAGAACATATTGATATTGGTGATGATTATGAGTTGTTGTGTTATGGTTGGTTGATGCACATCTTTGATATTTGTCTTGGTGATTGATCTTGGTGAGTATATCTGATTTGGTTGATAATATTGATGAGATAGGTTGTTGTGATAGGTTGTTTGGACAGGTTTTTGTGACAGATTATTTGTACAGGTTTGGTGCATGGTTGATGCACTTGTTCATGGTACAGGTTTTGTACAGGTTTGGTGCATGTTTGATGCACTTGTTCGTGGTACAGGTTTTGTATAGGTTTGGTGCATGGTTGATGCACTTGTTCATGGTATAGGTTTTGTATAGGTTGGTGCATGGTTGATGCACTTGTTTATGGTACAGGTTGATTACAGGTTGATTGGTACAGGTTTACAACAATATATCTCACAAGTGATAGTGTGACAGTGGTTCAATCATTCTACTTCTACTTCATGGAGGTTGGACGAGGCAAGGACAAGTGGTTGTATCCACCTTCTGGTTTTATCCATAGAACATAGGGGGTTGTAGCCTCCTTATGGTTGTAGCCATAGAATTGGGGAGTTGGAGCTTCTCTTGTAGCGTGAGAAACTAGGGGGTTGGAGCCTCCTTCCAGTTGCTGCTAGAAAACAAAGGAATTTGGTGATTAAAATGAATGTAATTCTTCAAGACATATAAGAAAAATCATCATGTGGTTTTATCCCGCTTTGGGTTTCAACGTAAAACATTGGTGTACTGTGTATGTGTATGATTGTTCATTTTTTCATTTCTTATTTACTCTGCAATTATTGGATGATAATGCTAAATTGATATAACACTTGGATTATATGGCTAAAAAGGATTCAATTGCTCTATTACTAATTCACCCCCCCTCTCAGTAATCCAGCAATTGGTATTAGAGAGAGATTCCTTTAGAAATCAGTTTAACCACTGAAAGGTAGATCATGGAGAGCAACAACTTGTATTAAAATGGAATACCACAGTTCAATGGATAGAAGTATGCATTTTGGATCATAAGGATGAAAACATATATACAGGCACAGGGATTTGAAATTTAGCAATCAATTGTAGATGGATACACAACACCAGCAGTTCCACCAACAAATGACAAAGCAGTGAAACTCAATCAAAATAATTCCACAGCCAAAAATGCACTTCTGAATGGTCTTAGTGAAACGATATTCACCAAATTTGCACATTGTAAATCCACTAAAGAGATTTTGGATAAACTTCAAAATATTTATGAAGGAGATTCAAAAGTCAAAGAAGCAAATCTTCAAACTTACAGAGGTCAGTTCGAACAACTTAAGATGAAGGAATATGAGAATATTGTAGATTACATTTTATGAGTTGATAAACCATTAAATGCAATCATAGGATTGGGAGAAGAAATCAAAGAATCTGTAATTGTTCAAAAATTACTAAGATCTCTTCCTATGAGATTTGACCCTAAGATATCATCTCTAAAAGAAAGATCAAATCTAAACTCAATAAGCATGGATGAATTACATGGAATCATCATATCATATGAAATGAGAACTGAATAGGAAAATCCAGATATAAAAGAAGCATCCTTCAAAGCATCCAAAAATTCAAATCAAAAGGGAAGGCAAAAAGAAAAACATAGCAGCAGCAGTGACGTCTCGGAAGATGATGAAGAAGTGGCCAACTTTTTCAAAATACTGAACAAGGTAACCAATGGTAGATATAGAGGTAAGATTCCTTTAATTTGTTTTAATTGTGATGGTATTGGTCATTTTTCTAACAAATTTCCTTACAAGAAAAAAGGAAATGATGAAGGTTACTCAAAAGGAAAAAAAAACACAAAGAAATTTTTCAAGAAAATATTATGCACCAAAGAAGACATCTCATCATCAAATGAAGATGAAGTCAATGACAATGAGACAGGAAGAGTTTTACTCATGGCAATAGAAGACTCTGATAAAGAAGACTTCGAAGAAGAATATGAAGAAGCCGAAGAAGAATATGAAGAAGTCAAAGAATAAATTGAAGAGGCAGAAGTTGACTATCGAGAGGAATTAATGTGTGCCATAGAAGTTATCAGAAGAGAAAAGAAGAAAAACAAGAAACTACAAGCAGAACTAGACAAGAAAGAAGACACTCAAGAACTAGAAGAAATGATCACAAATTTGAAGGTTAAAATAGAAGAAGATAAAAGAATTGAAGAAGCACTCAAAGAACAACTAAAATAAAAAGACAAGATCATTGGTAATTTGGAAGCAGAGATTGTCACATTCAGAAAGGATCTTCAAAAGAAAAATATGTAGAACAACTCAAAAGTTTTGGATGACATTATCAACAGTCAAAAATATCATCATGACAAGTCTGAACTTGGATACAATCAGAAAGAAAAAGGATCAAGCTCCAAAACAATAGAGCAAGAATTATATCCAAAAAGATTTGCGAGAAAACAATCAAAGGGGATAGGAATATCTACAAGGAATATTACAGGGACACTCCTCCACCGAGAAGATTCATATTTAAAAAATAGAAACCAACAAATAGGCCTCGGGAAGAAGAAGAATTCATAAGATTACCTCCTTTAAAAAGATCTTCAACTCCCAGGTATAAAACTATCTTTTTTGGTTTATGTTATGCATGTAATAATTTTGGACGTAAAGTTGTGAATTGCAGAGCTAACAACAAGAACAAAAACAACTTTGAAAGTCATACACAAAGGGGTTATCCTAGAAGGCCTAGTAAAACATGGAGAAGAAGTTACAACAGGTTTGAATCTTTGAGCACTGAAGTGGAATGTTTCAAATGTAACAATTTTGGACACATGGCCAAAGATTGCATAATGGCAATCCCTCCTAGAGAACCGCAACAGAATAACAGCAGTCACAGACAAGAACCTCAGAAAAGGACATGGATAAGAAAACAGGATCAGTATAGCAATGTAGAATGAACACTCGCTCTACAATCTAAACAGAAGAAACATGCTTGGTATGTTGACAGCGGGTGTTCAAAACACATGACAAGTGATAGAGACAGATTTCTTACATTACGAAAGGAAAGAGATGGATCAGTGTCCTTTGAAAATGATGATTCAGCCAAAATCATTGGAAAAGACACAGTCAAAATTGGGAACAAGAATACAAAGGCAAAAAATGTTCTACTAGTAGAAGATATGAAAAATAATCTTCTAAGTGTGAGTCAAATATTGTTGGCACGGGGGTAGACCCAGGGTTCAATTCTCAAGAGCACACCAACAAAACCCTAACTACCGACCCTTTCGGCAACACCTACGAAGCAGATGAAGTCTCACCCGAGGTAGAGGCAGGGGTGGTTGCAGGACTCAGATGTCTGCAACCTTAGCTGGGACACTGATCTGTGATTATATATTTTAAAAGGCACTTAGCATAGATCATTCATCAGTATTTAGCCCTCAAGTTACTTCGCAGATAGAACAGATCATCGCAGTGAATACTTATACTAAATATGATTCAGTACTTAGCCACAAAAATACAGATTAGATTCAGCAAATCAAGCACTAAGCAACTTATATATCAGATCTAACATTCATTCATATATCGTAAGCATAGACCATAACTAGATCTATTTAATCACAGCAAGCACTTAGCTAAGAAGGAGATAAACACATTAGGTCAAAGCACAGAGAACAATACCCAAAGTTACCATGGTTCACCCCCACCCTAGGGCTATGTAACACCCTGTTTCCCCTAGATTGTAAAAATAACTATACTAGCCAAGAACTGTGG
Source organism: Picea engelmannii (assembly GCA_009831015.1). Lineage (NCBI taxonomy): Eukaryota > Viridiplantae > Streptophyta > Pinopsida > Pinales > Pinaceae > Picea > Picea engelmannii. Next base: position 510,110 of record ML777683.1, read on the forward strand.
CAAACTCAAAAATTTGAATGTGTGATGTGAATGGACCTTGTGAAAAAGGTCAATGAATGTGAATAATATTATGAATGAATATATATATATATATATATATTGCAGGACTGCTAAGAGGGGATATGCTGAAAAAGAGACCATGATGGCTGAAGAAAGGTGGTGGAAGGCACATGGAAAGGTGGCATTAACTTCCACCGAAACCAATACTGTATTTGGATTTCACTGGCCCAGAGAACCAAGAGTAGCTCACTGGCCTCGAATTAAATGACTCGCCAGGATTGGTAGGTGGATGGGCTCCTCATGAGTAATGAGGGATGGGGGGGGTGAACCGCCCATCTGTAGAGTCGTCATGCCTGACTAGTGCGAGGGAAATCATGCCACACGCAACCTCGCAAGAGGAAAAAGATGTGAGGGAGAAGTGAAGGGGGCAGACGCAAGGGAAGGAAGAGGACTCTGGAAAAATACAGAGTGAGTGATAGCAGAAAAGGGGGAGAGTAACCCTCGTTCTTGGTCACTGGAAAACAGAGACGTAGTCTCACAGCATCATGGTCTTAGATCAGGGGTGTCTAGTGGTAAATCCTATCGGAATCATTGAGCCTACGATTGGGTAGAAACGAGCACCCCTCTCAGCAGTTTCACTCACATCTGGTGTTATTTCTGATAAGTGTTTTTTTTCATCTTGCATCTTGAAATTTATATCCTGACATGTATGCTCAGAGTCTGTGTAGTTTTATGAATGCTTTGCATATAAGACTGCCTATGTAGTGTCTTGATTTAGAAATGGTGGTTTCACTCTTGTAATGGAAAGAAAACGTATGGTTTTTGTTTTATAAATCACTATTTATACGCATATTGAATTAATTCAGACTTCAAATCTGTTCTCGGGAAATCTATACCCTTATCTATCTCAGGTAATACCCTGGATAGATCTCCCCATAGAGACACCCTTGTTAGAAAGGTCACCAAGAACCTGGAAAAAGGATTTGAAGGCATAAGTCTTAGTAACCCTGTACGAGGAAGAATGATCCTTTTGAAATCCCGAAATAGCAGCGAAGGAATACCGTGTTCGCTTCTCAAGAGTCGTCAAGGAGGCATTGGATGGTTGGAATTCTCCGTGGAGAATTTGTGAAGTCCTGAGAGCCGTCAGATCTTGCAGAGGAGCAGGGGAGTTACGGTAAGCCTATTTTTCAACTCTTAAGTTTGGGAGAAATTGGACCGTAGGATCTGGGTTGACAAGGACCGTTGGATCACTCGTGAAATCTCATTTCATGGATTCGCGAGTTGAAGGGTTAAAACCCTTGCCTCAAGATTCACGAGGCCGCGAAAGGTGAAGTCCCGAAGGGGTGAAAGGATTTGTGTGAGCCATTTATTGGTGAATTGCATCGAAACTTGGCATTTTGTGGTTTCGTGGGTTGAAGAACCCAAAGCTTAGCATCAGGATTCGCGAAGTCGCGAAGTCTGAAACTCCAAAAAGGTGGGAAGTTCCGTTGTGGGACCCGCGTTGATGACGTGTTGGAATTTCATAATTTTGGCATATTGGTGGATAGGAGGTCGAGAATTTTTTCCTAAAATTCATGAAGGGGCGAAAGAATCTGAGTCATCCATCTGCAGGAGGACGCGTGTCACAGAATCATCCATTTCAGAGATTCGAGCACCGGGACTCACAGACGCGAGCATCTTGACTTCGCAAGTAGCGAAGTCTGAAGGAAATCTGAGCCATTCATCTGAGAGCGGACGTGTGTTGTGAGATCACCCATATCAGGGATTTGGACATCGGGAGTCATAGAGGGAAGTCTTTCGACCTCGCGAGCGGTGAAGTCATGAGCGTATTAGGACAGTCCATTTGGGGAGGACAGGTGGCAATGATCAAGGAATCTTGCAAACTCGGAGGTTCTCAAGGTAAGAGCCCAAAGGTTGGGTGCTCTAAGTCACAAGTGGTGAAGTCGCGAGGAGTGGAGACAATCATTGGATCCAGAGAATGGGAGGACCGTTGGATCAGGAACCCCATCGCCTATTGGGAGTTTGGGGATTCGGAGGTTGAAAGGAGTCATTTTTTACTTCACGAGTAGTGAAGTGTCAAGAGTCGGGCACAAGAGAACACGTGGCAGAACTTTAGGGTGGGGCATGCATGATTGACAGGTGGACACGCGTCACCTGGAGAAGGGATTCAACTTTCTGTTGAATTCTTGTGTCTCATGGATTCGCGGGAAAAGAGCATGAGAGCTCAACCCTTTGAATCATGAAGTCACGAGTAACGAGAACGTGAGAGGGAAAATAAATATCGCTTCTCGAGGGTTCATGAAGGGAAGATGCCAAGATTTGACACCAAAACTCGCGAAGTGGTGAGTTGCGATAAGTGAAAAATGAAGGTCAACCTTCATTGAATTTCAAGTCTCAGAGGATCGCACAAGGAAGGAACGAGAGTTCAACCTTTGAACTCACGAAGTGGTGAGTAGCAAGAGGAGATAGTGTTTAGCCTAGTCAGTGGTCATGCGCGGAGGTTGCTGACAGAAGGGAGCTATACCCATTTCATATCTTGGGTATCGCGAGATTGGAAAGGAGGAGTCGAGAGCTTTGACTCATGAAATCGCAAGATGGCGAGTTGTGACAAGCGCCTTTGGGAGTAGGCCTTGGTCATAGCACTGTGGTCACTTGGGATTCGTGGAGCTCGCGCCTAGTGTTGTTTGCACAGGGGAACTTCCGAAGGACCTATGGATCGATTGAATTGATATTTCAGTTGGAAATCGAAAGAGGTTGCTTCAGCTCATAAAAGGAACTGAACGATCCTTAAAACCGGGAAGTCGCGCAGAGACTTTGTCAAGGCATAGGTGTAATCTGCAGCCTGTGCTAAGCTCTGTAGGTTTTTGGGGATTCTGGTCCTCGAGAATTCAACGAAAATTTTGTTTTCCTTAGTGGGTATGTGACAAATTGTCACATACCCAATTTTTTTTCCTTAGTGGGTATGTGACAAATTGGGTATGTGACGATTTTTCACATACCCACTAAGGAAAACAAAATTTTCATCGAATTCTCGAGGATCAAAATCCCCAAAAATCTACATATCTTAGCACAGGCTGCAGATGCCACCTATGCCTTGACAGAGTCTCTGTGTGACCTCCTGGTTTTAAGGATATTTCAGTTCCTTTAATGAGCTGAAGTGGTCTCTTTCGATTTCCAACTGAAATCTCAATTCAATCGATCCACAGGTCCTTTGGAAGTTCCCCTGTGCAAACAGCACTAAGCGTGAGCTCCACGACTCCCAAGAAACCACAACTCTATGACCAAGGCCTACTCCCAAAGGCACTTGTCACAACTCACCATCTTGCGATTTCGCAAGTCGAAGCTCTCGACTCCTCCTTTCCAATCTTACGATACCCGAGATCATGAAATGGGTATAGCTCCCTTCTATCAGTGCCCTCCGCACATGACCACTGACTAGGCTAAACACTATCTCCTCTCGCTACTCACTGCTTCATGAGTTCAAAGGAACTGAACGTTCCTTAAAATTGGGAGGTCGCGCAGAGACTTTGTCAAGGCAGAGGTGGCATCTACATCCTGTGCTAAGCTCCGTAGCTTTTCCGGGATTCTGATTCTTGAGAATTCGACAAAAAATTTGTTTTCCTTAGTGGGTATGTGAAAAATTGGTATCATAGCATGGTTACAACATTTGGCCTACTTGAGCTCATGAACGAGTTGCGCAGAAGCTCCGTTCGAAACACTCTTAAAAAGAGTAACCCCCTGTCTTAACCTTCTTAATCAAAAGACGAAGTTAAGAATGAAAAACCCCTATTGTGTTTGTGTACATGTGAAAATATAAATTATGTACTGGTTATAAATAAATATAAATATTGACTAACAACTAGCGTTTTTCCTTTTTCACACAAGCAGAAGATCAACCATGGGAAATTATCAACGCATAAGTATGGTGACTCACCATGAAGTGGGAGAAGGCTCCCACAATAGAGATGAAGAGTCTAACGAAAGGAGGGTAGCAGGGACCCCTCTAGATCTAATCGAGACTGTGAGGAGTCTCATGGTCGAATTACAAAGTTGTAAGGCCGACAATGAAAGGATGAAAGAACAAGAAAAACAAACAGAAATTAATACAATTTTACTGCAGAGTTTATCCGATCTACAAAGACAAATACAGCATGAACCTGAAACTCAGAAACATGGTCATATCAGTGGCCACACTGAGAGGAGCACCTCAAAAAAGGTCCACCCCAGAGGTAAAGGACCAATGACAAGTGATTCCTCTAAGAAGGAAGCTGGTGATTCAGAAGGTTCTTCTAGCAATAGAACCAGTTCCTATTCCCAAAAGAAACAGAAGAAGCAAAAGCCTTCCAAAGGTTGAAAATTTGAAGAATTTAGAAAGGCCAAACCACCCTCCTTCGACGGTGAAATAAAGAAGGGAGAGGAAGCAGAGGCCTGGATACTTGGACTAAAGAAGTATTTCAGAGTCCATGACTTCTCAGAAAATCTAAAGGGCCAAGTGGCCACCTTCAACTTGAATAGAAAGGATTCCATTTGGTGGGAAGATCTTAAGAATGTGAAAGGGGTTTGCGAAGAGGACCTGTCTAGGAGACGATTTGAGAAATACTTCCGGAAGAAGTATTTGTCGGAAAAATATTTTGATGAGAAGACTAAAGAATTTTATGAACTCAAATTGGGACAACTCGCTATAGAAGAATACGTCAACAAATTCCTCGATTTGTTAAGGTATGTACCCTATATAAAAGCGGAAAAGGAAAAGGTGCAATGCTTCATCAGTGGACTACCTAAGGACTACCAGAACAGAATTGAATTTGATGAGCCAAACACCCTAGAAGGCACTATTTGAAAGGCAACCTATTGTCATGAATAGTTTGGACATAGAGCAGAACATCGCGAAGGATGGAAACAAAGGAATAGTTCAAGATTTCAGAAAAGGGGAATTAAATACCCAGGATTTAAGAACTATAAGAAGAACCCAAGAATGAGCTTCCCAGCCAGGAATATGCACCATCAGAATTTTCCCTCCTTGAGAGGAAATAAAACTTCTGGACCCATATCAGTGAAGACTGATAACCTGAAGAAAGAGCCTTTGAAATGTTGGGGTTGTAGGGAAGAACATCTATTGAGAGACTGTCCACACCGACAACAGAATAGTCAGAGGATTTATAACATCCAAGAAGCTAATACTGTCAATGATGTGGCCAGGAGTGTGCCACAAATTTATGCAGCCTTGGATGATAACCAAGCCGACCACCAAGCTTCAGTAGTAGAAATAGAAGGTATGATTTCCAGCCATCTAGTGTCTGTTTTAATTGACCCTGGTTCAAATTTGAGTTATATAGCCCCTAAATTTGTTGATAAGTGTAAACTACGGCCACAAAAACATACCAAGACATGGTTGGCACAGTTGGCCACTGGCACCAAAAGAAGGGTAGCAAAGGTTATACCAGCCTTCCAATTGATGTTGGGTGAATTCCCCACCCAAACAACCCTTAACTTATTACCCCTGGGATCGTATGATCTACTGATTGGTATGGACTGGCTAGCTTCCCATAAAGCCAGATTGGACTATTACCATAAGATCTTAGAATGTGTAAGTAAGGAAGGGAAGAGGATAACCCTTCAAGGGATCTGAAAACCTGTTTCGGTGAGACAAATATCAGCTCTGCAAATGAGAAAGTATTGCCGAAAGATATGTACCCTATATGCAATACAGGTGTTGAAAACAATCGAAGGTGATAAACCAAGCTCTGATGATCACCCTATCCTGAGAGAATACAAATATGTGTTTCTGAAAGAGGTATCGGGTTTACCTTCGAGAAGGGACATAGACTTCTCGATAGAACTTGCACCAGTAGTGGTGTCGGTGTCTAGGACACCCTACTGGATGAGCACCCCTGAGTTAGTTGAACTCAAGTTGCAATTAAAATAAATGATGGATAAGGGCTATATTCATCCCAGCGTATCTCCATGGGGAGCACCATTCCTGTTCATGAAAAAGAAGGACGGTACCCTTAGACTGTGTATAGATTATAGGCAACTCAATAAGGTAACCATAAAGAACAAGTACCCCTTGCCCAGGATCGATGACATGTTCGATCAAGTGGGGGATGCGTCTATTTTCTCAAAGATTGATTTCAGGCCGGGATATCATCAAGTCCAAATCAAGGGTGAAGACATCCATAAAAATACCTTCCGGATGAGGTATGGTCACTATGAGTTCATGGTAGTGTCATTTGGGTTGACCAATGCTCCTGCCACTTTTATGTGCGTGATGAACAATGTACTTAGCAATTTCCTAGACAAATTTGTGCTTGTTTTTATTGACAATATATTAATTTACTCCAAGAACAGAAAAGAGCATGAAGAGCATCTTAGACTTGTACTGCAAGTTCTAAGAGAACATCACCTCTATGCCAAATTCAGCAAATGTGAATTCTTCCAGAAAGAAATACATTTCTTAGGCCATGTTCTCTCCGAAGAAGGAGTAGTGGTAGACCCTGAAAAAATCAGGTCTATCATGGAATGGCCTACCCCAAAGGATGTTTCAGACATCAGATCCTTTATGGGACTAGCAGGATACTATAGGATATTTATAAAAGGATTCTCCAAGATTGGTTGTCCAATCACTACCCTCCAGAAGAAGGGGATGAAATTCTTGTGGACACAGAAATGTGAAGAAAGATTTCAAACCACATCTATTGACCCATGCACCCGTGCTAAAAATCATGGATCTAGAAGTTGACTTCCTCATGTGCACAGATTCCTATAAGGAAGGGCTCGGAGGAGTCCTTATGCAGAAAGGAAGTGTGATCTACTATGAATCCCAAAAATTGAATGAGCACGAAGTCAACTATGTGACCCATGATCTAGAGTTGGCTGCCATAGTGCATGCCTTGAAAATGTGGAGGCATTACCTCCTGGGGAGAAAATTTGTACTTATGACAGATCATTGTGGATTGTGATACCTGTTTGATCAACCAAAGCTCAATTCTAGACAAGCTAGGTGGATGGCCCTCCTTAGAGAGTTTTATTTCGAGATCAAACACATTAAAGGAAAGGAAAATAGGGTGGTCGATGCCCTTAGCAGAAGTATGAAAATAATTCACCTGACAGCGGTGAGCACTTGTGAGACAGATTTCAAAGAAAGAGTTAGAAATGCACAAAAGATAGATCCATTTTTCCAGACTGTGACCATGTACCTACAGTGAGAACCCACTGGAGTAAAATATGAATGCTGCCAGATGAACAAAGGAGGTCTTATCACTTACAGAAGCAGATTTTATATCCTAGATTGTGACGACTTGAAGAGGTTCATACTGGATGAACTACATAAAATACCCTACTCTGGTCATCCAGGATACTAGAAGATGATCACAGCCACTAGGAGACAGTTCTATTGGCCTAGAATGAAGAAATACATAGCCGAGTACTTAGCCAAATGCATAGAGTGCCAACAGGTTAAAGCAGAACATCGACACCCAGCAGGATTATTGCAACCTTTACCAATCCCAGAATGGAAATGGGAAACCATCTCCATGGATTTCATCACTGGATTACCAACCTCAACCAAATAGAATGATGCCATTATGGTGGTGGTGTATAAATTGAGCAATTATGCTCACTTCATCCCCGTCAAGTCGACCTGCAAGGCAATCGATATCGCCCAGGTATTCATGAAAGAGATATTCAGACTGCATGGTATGCTGAAAGAGATCGTGTCTAACAGAGACACAAAATTTACTTCTAAATTTTGGAAATCACTGATGGTTGGCTTAGAGACCAAATTGTTGTTTAGCATTGCCTATCACCCTCAAACCAATGGACAAATAGAAAAAGTGAACCAACTACTTGAAGACATGCTAAGAATGCATGTAATGCATCAACCCAGGAAGTGGGAAGACTACCTGCCACTGGTAGAATTCACCTACAGCAACGGCTACCAAACATCCTTGAAGATGAGCCCCTTCGAAGCCCTCTATGGTAGACCGTGTAACACTCCAGTCAGCTGGAGTAATCCCATAAACAAGATTTCTTTTGGACCCGACATGTTGAAATAAATGGAACAGCAGGTGACTCAGATAAAACAAAACTTGAAAGTCACTCAGAATCGACAGAAAAGTTATGCCGACCAAAAGAGAACTCCAAGAGAGTTCAAGATGGGAGACCATGTATATCTCAGAGTTAGACCCTGGAAGAGTTCTCTGAAAATGGGATCTTGTGCCAAGTTGGCACCTCGATATTTTGGAGCCTTTGAGGTTCTAGATAGAGTGGGACCTGTAGCCTATAGGCTAGCAGTTCCTCCCACAGTAAAAGGACATAATGTTTTCCATGTTTCATCATTGAAGAAATATGTACATGATGTTAATCATATAATTGACTGGTCTATGATCCAGGTGGAACTGGAGGGAGAATTTCTACCAGAACCTCAGTGCATACTAGACAAAAGGGAAACACCACTCCGAAACCGAACCATTGCACAGGTCAAGGTGCAGTGGAGACATTTTGGCCCAGATGAGGCTACATGGGAAATGGAGGATGCCATGAGATAGGCATATCCGATTTTGTTTACTTCTATACATACATGTAATGTTGATAGATAAGAACATCGAGGATGATGTTCCTTTAAGGGGGAGGGAATTGTAACACCATGTTTCCCCCAGTTTGTAAAAATAACTATACTGGCCAAGAACTGTGGAAAACTCAAAAATGTGAATGTGTGATGTGAATGGACCTTGTGAAAAAGGTCGATGAATGTGAATAATATTATGAATATATATATATATATATATAT
>ML777683.1:528633-551040 GCA_009831015.1 Picea engelmannii
TGCAGGGACAAACGTCGGTTAAAAGGTACTTCTAACATCCTTCCTTCTCATGCATTAGGCTTAGATAGATTTGAGAGAAATTCAGTGTCCACGTTAAGCACTTTTCTGTCTAGGGTTAAGGTCAAGCCCTAGAGGTCGATCTACTTGTCCGCAGGCAGATTTTCCTACAACAATTTTAGTTTAGCATCAGAGTGTTTCCATAAATTCCAAAGGGGGAGATTGTTGATTAAGGTTGGTTGTCATTGATGTCAACCCTTGAAGAAAGTCTGGTAGTGAATTTTGGTAGCACAAAGGTTTGGGTAATGGACCCAATGTTGTTTCATATTTAATGGTATGAGTTTTAATATATTTGAAGTTAATAATATTCTATATGGATAGTACATGCCATGTCATTTATGGTGGTATGTGGAATGTCACATAACTCCTCACGGTTTGAGATTTATGGCCTTACGAACTTGGAGGACCCTCATATGTTGGCTTGAAGCCCCAAAAGGTCAAAGAAGTCAAAGATCTTGCAAAGAAGAAATTATTATTTAAATGATAAAGTATAGTGACAAAGTCAAGAAGGATTATTTAAATAATAAAGTGAAGTGACAAAATCAAAGGATATTATTTAAATGATAAAGTGAGGTGACAAAGTCAAGGAGGAATATTTAAATGATAAAGTAATGGAGGACTTTCTGATTATGGAAAGTGGTTAACCCTAAAAATGAGGAAAATAGTTTAAGTGACTAATAAATGGGTTAAGTGACCTATAAATAGGTTAAGTGACATAGAAATGGGTTCAGTGACCTAGAAGATGCTTCTAAGGAAGATATTTGGAGAGTATAAATAAGAGGCAAGGCTCTCTCATTTTATATCACACTTGAGAATATTGAATATATAGAGGTGACTGAGGTAACCAAAGGATATATAAGCTGAATTTCAGAGGGAAGGTGAATAAAATAAGGCGGGAATTCAAGGGAGGATAAATTCTTTTGATGATGCTTTCTAAGGTATGTTATTTACAGGTCATCTCACCATTTTTGCAATAACTTGTTTTCTAGAATGATTCAGACTGTTAAATTGATAGGCCATTGAGGAAACATATCCAAGTATCTGTGGTAAAAATTTCAGATTGTGGTTCGTTGTAGTTTTTTAGTTACACTCCATGGAAAATAGGGTTTGTGGCTAGTCCTAAAACTAGTCTAAAATAGGTGTTTCGGGTAAAAACGTCATAACTTCTTCATAACAAATAAAAATTAAGACCAAATGTGTTGGTTAGATTACATTATTTAGTATTATTTGTAACATTTTCATATCCATTCAACAAATATTCCATGTGGGGCATGCTCTACAAGGTCACTCTCTAGAATAAGCCAAATTTCAGCAAGGTATGCCATTTTTTCTATAACTCCTTTTCTGAGAGGTTCCAAGTAGTGAAACCTAGAGGAATTGTATAAAATAAAATGAAGAACATTGTGTACTATTTTCATATCTTTATTCATTATGGGTACATAGTTATGATTATTTCAACTTAGAGTTGTTGACTAATCCCAAGCTAGTCATGTGAGACTAAAGAAAAGTTTGATGAAAATGCTAGTCCCTTGTTGTGAAAGTTAAGTAAGGTTTGCAGGTATGTGATCATATACACCGGGTCTATTACAAAGTTACAAGTAATATTTGGATGATGAAATTGATGAGGGATTTTGGTTAAGGTACATGGTGGGTACATGGTTGAGACAAGTAGTTGATGAGTTGGCACATACATGAGGTGTATAGTTGATGATGTTGGTACATCTTGATGAGTCATAGTTGATGAGTAGTTGATACATGATTGGTACATACTTGGTACATGGTTGGAGGCACTTGTTAGTAGTATTTTTGACACATGGTTTATGGATGATGTAGCATACTTGTATTGGTATATTATTAGAAGCACATATTGATCTTGGTGATGATTATGAGTTTTTGTGTTACTATTGGTTGATGCACATATTTGAGAGTTGTCTTCGTGATTGATCTTGGTGAGTAGATCTGATTTTGTTGATAAGATTGATGAGACATGTTTTTTTTATAGGTTGTTTGGACAGGTTGTTGTGACAGGTTATTTGTACATGTTTGGTGCATGGTTGACGCACTTGTTCATGGTACAGGTTTTGTACAAGTTTGGTGCATGGTTGATGCACTTGTTCATGGTACAGGTTTTGTATAGGTTGGTGCATGGTTGATGCACTTGTTTATGGTACAGGTTGATTGGTACAGGTTTACAGTGGTTCCATCATTCTAATTCTACTTCAGGGTAGTTGGACGGGGCAAGGACAGGTGGTTGTAGCCACCTTCTGGTTGTATCCGAAGAATATAGGGGGTTGTAGCCTCCTTCTAGTTGTAGCCATAGAATTGAGGAGTTGGAGCTTCCCTCAGGTTGTAGCCTGAGAAACTAGGGGGTTGGAGCCTCCTTCCAGTTGCAGCTGGAAAATAAAGGAAGTTGGTGCTTCCAATGAATGTAATTCTTCAAGACATATAAGAAAAAAAAATTGTGGTTTTCTCCCACTTTGGGTTTCCACGTAAAACATTGGTGTATTGTGTATGTGTATGATTGTTCATTTTTTCATTGCATATTTACTCTGCAGTTATTGGATGATAATGCTACATTGATATAACACTTGGATTATATGTTTAAAAATGATTCAATTGCTCTATTATTGATTCACCCCCCCTCTCAGTAATCCAACATAAAGTTTGTCTAGAGCTTGAGATTTGGAACAACACAATTTGTAAATAAGCATGGTCTAAAGCTCAAAGTATCAGAAGGCACAGGTCTACTCAAAGTTCTTAGAGTTTCAAAGGGAAAACTCCATCCCCAATGGAGCCATTGTTAACACCCACTTTGTTCTTCATTGTTTTATTCCTCATTCATTCCTACTTGTCATTTCAAATTTAGTATAAGTTATAAATATTTAGCATTATGTTGTTAAAGGTTTAATAACCTATATTAAAGGGATTAAAATAATGTTATATCGAATGCATGAGATGGAATTAGTTTTATGAGAGGGGGACATAAGGAATTATACACATGTTTAAATGATTGCTTGATGACATCATTTGGATTCAAATATTTTCATTTGATTCACAAGACATGTCATCATCTATACTTCATGATTATTTAACTTAGTAAGCTGCATATTCAAATTCTAATCATTCCAATAAAGAAAAAGCACAAATCTGCTTGAGCGCTACAGGAACTTCCACTTGTCCCTGGTCGTGACTATTTCGAGTACCTTGGAGAGTTGTGGAAGTTGTGGGTTGTACTACAAAATTCATGAGTATGCAAAATAGTTAGCAAGTCCCAGTTGTCATCCATAGCATGCGAATATGGGTTGTATTCTCTTTTATACATGTTATTTGTCCAGAAGGTTACATGGATGAGGTTTTTAAAAAAACATATTTTTAAAATTGGCGCATTATTCGTTACCTAAAACAGATGCTCGATATTAATTTTCACCCACAGAGCCAGCAGATCCCCTATTATTCTCATTACACAGTAGACATATCCCTTATTTGTATCCAAGAGTCTAGTCTTATGGTCACAGTTGCGCAGATGGGTAAAAATGGACATGTGAATAGGAAAGAACCTGAAGGGTCTGAGATCATGGAAGCTTATGAAGACAGTTGCCACATTTTTTATCGGGAAGTTTGGTATATTTTCTGTAATAAGTTGGATGGTCATCATTACTCTACAGCCAGGGCATTTTCTGAGAGTTTCAATGGAAAATGGGCCCTAATTGTAAACTTGGTCATGCAGGTTACATAGGATTCCATAGCAATTGCTTGCATCCTCTCGACTGATGGAAAAAAGTGGTTTAAAAATGAATTGATTACAGAAGGAGATGTAAATCATTTTTTGAAACCCGAACACAGAGACCCTAACTGGGCCAAAGGAATTCCTAGGGATTGGATTTTTTATGAATGTATGGAATCCTCACTCATTCTTAAAAGATTCATCACCTGTGAGGGGCGCTATTATGTTGTATTTTTATTTTATCTATGATTGTTGCTTCATCTGGAAGGAATTAATAGAATGAATCTACCATATTATTTCTTGAGGGATCTCAAAAAAATGGCCATGAAAGTCCAAGAAAACCCCAAAACCCCTCCTCACGGAATTTATCATCAGGGCTTGATTAAAGTACTTGTCAAAGATGAGTTGGGGAAATTGCAAAAGACTTGGGATAAAATTTTGATCCAGTCGGGTTTTGAGAAGAAAGTGCATCCTTATGTTGCACAATCACATGATAAGGTTGTTAAGCCTAAACAATAAACTCCATCTAGCACCAGTCAACCAGCTACTTCAAATAAGATAAAAAGAGTATCTCACTCAAAGAATTTAGATGAACCTATGGAAGCTACTCCAGCCAACCTACAAGCAAATGAAGGGTATTGTCATATCCTAGGTGGAGGTAAGCACCCGTTCCCTTTTGCATAGAAGACTTATTCTAGAAGAACCCAAAGACTGGTAAAACCTAAGGTATTGAAGGAAGATAAAAAAGCATGAGACATCATAGGAATTGGTATATCCTATATAGCCTAAATATCATACCCCAGAGATCATTTCTCATAGCTCAAGTTCCTCTGAATATGATTCTTCTAAATATAAATTTGTGGTAAGAAAAAAGAGCACTAGGCCTCGAAATAAGTTCAGGTTAAAATCCAAAGCAATGTATAAACCTACTATCACAGAGAAGGTCATTATTATAGATGAAGATATTATTAAATCTATGGAGAAGACATAGACTACTAATAAAATTCCTGTAATCAAGCCTGAGAGGAACAAATCTAAAAAGGTAAGTCTTACAATGACTAAAAAGAGGCCTACAGACAGAAACAGAGTCCCTGCTGGAAAATGGTGTAAGAAGAATGTGAAAGCCTCAAACCCTAAGATTGGATATGAAGGGGATAAGACCATAAGAGTGAAAACTAGATATCAATCCAAGCATACCATAAAGGATAGGTTGGATTTGTTGGCAGAAGGAGTCACATCAATCTTTCATGGAAATATGACAGTTTGATAATTCCACCTCAAATGTAAAATCCTAAGCTGTGATTTATGGTGATGGATTATGGGATAACCTTTTTTTTTCTCATTTATAAGGTAGCATGATTTTTTTTGTTATGGTCAACTACAGACTGGGTGAAGAAAGGCATAAAAAATGTGCAAATTTAGTTTTTTGTATGTCGCTACAGGAAGTTCCTACAGTCGTGCATACAGAAAAACAGGGGCGCTACAGGAACACCTGTAGCAGTCAATTTTGCTGCTAATCTCGCCCAGTTTCATATTTTTGTAACAGAGGAGGGATATACCTATGCTAACATCTTATGGATCGTGTTATGAATATATACACCTTTTGTGGATCTTAAAGGCTATATTAGGATACGAAGATAAATGCAGATTGGGCACCAGGACTGAGTTGTCAAAGGATGGATTCATATGGATATTTAAATATCATATATATATGGTAAGGATAAAAAGGATGTTGCAGTGTTATCATATGAATGGATAACAATTCAATCAAAGACATTTTTATGCAAAGCTATTTCCTTGATCCTAGGAAGTTTTTTGTAAACTGTTATTATTTTGTATATCAGCAGTGAAAGGTCGAAATTCATTTTGAGTTTTTGTAGGGATTGGTTTTGAGTTGTCCCTGATGCTCATGATTGACCATAAGTACATTTAACTAATTCAAAACACTATATATCAAATGATGTAGAAGAAGAAAGTGTTGGTTCCCTAACTTTTGACTTAAGAGTTCTTATTATTAAACTATTTTCATCCATCCTACCTGTGTAAATATTTCAGTTGTTAATGAATTTTATGGTTGGTGTGTATCTCTCGTCTATGTTTATCACTTCTATTTCCTCATATTGAACATATTATTATTGTTATATGCTTATATGACTGTATGTATGTGTTGAAAAGGTTTCTCTATTTTGTATAGTGCAATCTTTGCCACATGTATGTTTGAGTCTTTTAAGCCTTCTTCAGAAAGGATTTATGAGTGTAATTTTATTCTTACATTGGTCAAATATATTAAATAACAGATGCTCTTTGATGATTATCAGTTTTGTTTCATTAATTCTCCTTAGTCATACTTTATACTCTTTTACTCCAATTGATATTTGTTTTACCTGATCTGCTACACAGGGAATTGGTTGTAATAGCTCATTCATCTAACTAAATTGAGATCAAGAGAGTGATCCCTCTACCTCTCTAAAACTATTTTATTTAAAACATTTCAAATAAGGTGTGTTGGGATTAACTCAATAGCAATCTTGAGTTGAATTCTAGCGATAACAACCTGAATTGTTTAGAAATGGTAATTATATGTTACAGGAAATAGTAATTGTTGTTGTAACTATACTTGTGTGCATATGCTGCTAGAATTGCCTGGAACTGTGCATTGTGTATGCACGTAAAGTTTATGCAAATATTATGTGTTTTTTCCAACGGTATTGACTGTGGTAATGATAATTGGGTATATATATATATATATATATATATGTTCATATGCAGAGTTGTTCTATCCAATTCAATGGTATTAAAGTTAAAATTATGTATGATATAAATAGCTCAGGTATGGAAATTCCCTTGTCCAGGTATAGATAGTTCAAAAGGCATGAATATTTACCCACATGGTGATGTGAAGGATCTTAGTCGGTAGAGAAGGATCACAGATAATACTAAAGGCATGTTAAGCCTTAGAAATTTACTAAGGAAGACCCGAATTTGGCTAAGTCCTGAAGTAGACTGTTGAAACTATTCAATTATGTGTCTTTTACCATAAAGAATCATAGCCTTTGATTTACCATAGCGAAATAATCTTGGCCATTGGTCGAGGTCCCTCACATATGAGAGCTTGCAAAGGGTCCATATTGTTAATAGTCATTGGATCCATCGGAGAATTATCAAAGAGATCGTGATTGTTGATAATAGAGGGTGCATCAAGGTATTCCATGGTTAGGCCAGGATGATTCTCCAAATTGACTGGAGTCATCAATCTATCATATAATAATTTGGAGTGATCATGACCTCCCATCGTGGTGGGTACTCTGGAGAATTTTGGTCCACTGAAATGAAAATACTTCAAAGGGAAGACTCTGAGGAGAAATCCCAACCATTGATGGGAGAACAACTGAGATGTAATATCGATCGTTGATCAGTGTGGAAATATTTAGAGGTGAGTGAGTGGAAGGGTGACATCATGATAATGTCACAATGATAAAAATATCTTATTTGTATGAGGAAGACTCGTGGAAACCTATAATTGATCGAGGTAATAGGGGGTGGGTCCTTGTTGAGTCCAATCCCTTGGAAAGGTTCTTTAATTATGGTCATTGGTAAGAGTTGGTGTTGTAATATCCTAACTGTTGGTTGGATTGTGTAGCCATGGGTGTCAATGTTTCATAGAAACCTACACAGGAGACCTAGCTAAAGTAAGTATAAATAAACATTATCAAGAAAAGTATGAGAGATTCAATATGGAAGAATGAGAAAATATATTCACACTACTCCAATGAGTTGATCAATGATTGAATACAATGAATGAATGAGCAATACACACTCATATAGGGTAGAACATTACATAATTAATAAAAGTGAACAAACAATGATCTCTTCTTAGGAATGCATGCATGCATAATAGTGATGATCTAAAAATGGAAAGTATAAAATAGAACTAGCTCCAGTTAACTACCACTAAACTAGTGAGTTGAAAATAGAAATATTTCCAACACCCACCCTGAAAATCACTATGGATTAATGAAAAATGAGTTCCAAAAACTAGGCCATATTAGGTACTCATGTATAATGAAACTATTGAACACTAACTAAAAATGAGGAAATATATAAAACCATGTGGGAACAAAACCCCCCTTCAAAAGACAATGCATCAAAAGAAGAAAATGAAGATACTATGCAACTATGTTCTTCACTCCAAGATGATCCTGCAAAGTCTGAAACTTTTACTCACCGGAAGTCTTTGTGAAGATGTAGAAATATTTATGGATCTGATGAAGTCTTTTGGAAACCTATCTTTCCTTTTACCTATTGATCCTGTGGACCCATATACAAATGAAAATATTCCTTTCTGGTGGAAGTGGAACCAGATCCCAAGTTTGATTCTCTAGGACTGAGTCATACTCCTCCTGCATGGTTGCTTACCATAATGAATTTCCCACAACCTCACTATAGGAGTGCAGATTGAAATATTGAAATATATAGCAATGCATGGGAATAATTGGTTCAGAAGTTGAAATTACATTATAAGGTTCCTCATGTTGAGATTGAGTCCTCCTCAAATCCAATGGATCCCCTGCATGAAGTGTGTAATTTTCCCACTTGGGAATATGTTGAAGCTTCAACATTGGTTCATTATCTGGCTATACTACCTGCTCAGTTCCATGTACATAATCTGAGTGTATGGAATCATCTCTGATGTCTAGAACTAATGTAAGAACAAGATTCTCTACATGTTGGACTAGTGGTACATGCAAAGTACTATCCTCATGTGTAAGTAGTAAATATGAGACATAGTCAACAAACTTAGTGAATTTGTACAGCCTTGATTTGTGATCTACCTCACCAATTGCAATAATGAAATTGTCATGCATGTCAAGTAAAGAAACATAATCTGATGTAAATTCAACCCTTTTACCTTTCTAAGTGATCTAATAAATTGAGAGAAGATTTATAGAAATATTTGGAACATGTAAAACATTCTAAAAAATTCCACTAGGGATTTCCACTCTTCCCTCTACTTCTACTACTATTGGAGTATCATCCCACATGATAATAGGGGGTCTTGAGCATGAAATCAAAGAAGTAAAAACTTCCTCTTTCGATGTCATATAATGTGATGCACCATAATCTATAATCCATGAATCATATGAGGAATTAATTGCAATAAGAGCATGATGATTACCTTTCTTAGATGCAGGATATTCTTCCTTCTTATTCTTGGATCCTTCAGGAATGGAGTTTCCAAGTTTGTTCTTCTAAAATACATATGCCGTAAGATTGATTTTATTCTTATGCATGTGGATTATTAATGATTTGGTTTATTGCAATAAGTGCATTGTTTTCCCTTCTTCTTATTGGAATCTGAAGAGTCTTTGGAACCTACAGAATCATTGAAGGGTTTGGAATATCCCTCCTTCTTTGGCTCTGGATGTGATTACCTCTTTCATTTTTGTTTGGATGATCCTTTTCCATC
The DNA here is from genome assembly GCA_009831015.1 of Picea engelmannii. Classification (NCBI taxonomy): domain Eukaryota; kingdom Viridiplantae; phylum Streptophyta; class Pinopsida; order Pinales; family Pinaceae; genus Picea; species Picea engelmannii. The sequence continues at coordinate 537,882 of ML777683.1, forward strand.
ATGCATGGTGAGTGCCTGTGCTTTGGGATCATTTATTAGTCCCATCTAAATGAGTTTTTCCTACTCATGTTTGAGTGAATCAATGAACTTCTCCATGGTAGGAATATTCCACTTTGATCCCAAGAGATATCTACCAGAATGGAAAATGGAGACATAGACAACATATTCTAGTCCTAGATTAGCCAATATTGTTAAAATAATTTGGTCTACTTGTTTAGACTTATCAATACCACAAGATTCCAAGCTCAATATCAAATATTTAAAATTGGTAAAGAATTCTTGTATATTATCAAAAAAATTAGGATCCAAGGTATTCAACTCTACCTCAAGAATGTGACCTCTCATCTCATATTGATTTCCAAAGATACTTTCTAAGGTGGTCTAGATATCATTTGGAGTCTTTCATGCAGAAACATGAAACCATAACTTAGTTGAAATTAATTCAAGAATAATTCTTGTGGCCTCATCCTTATGGTTCGACCATCTGGAATTCTCAATCATTGATGCAGGTTATGTTTATGTCACCATCGTCAAGTTGTACAATCCTTTTCTTTTGAGTTGGAATTCATCCTTTGGATTCTAGTCAAAATAATTTTATGGTGTGAAAATTATCACCAAATTTTACTGAATAATTGGTGTCGTATCCATCCCTCTTACTGGTTATGAAAAACACAGAAAATGTTTCCTGAGAAATCACTGAAAAAACACTTTTTCAAGAGTGTCTCATTGTCCTAATGGGAATCTTGAGATACTGTCGCACCCTATTTGAAGGATATAGTGTGACACTTAGGATTGTGTCACACCCATATGCAAGGATAGACTGCGACATTTTCAAAAATTGTGAAAACATGGATGCGACACTATCCAAAAATTTCCAATTTTATAAGTGTGCATGTCACTATCGCACCTTTCAATAGGGAGAGGTTGTGACACTTTAAAATGCACGGATTATGATCCTAAAAAATTCAATTTCCCCCTACTATGGTTTTTCTGGTTTTCTCCTAGCAGCGTGACTTTGATACCATGTCAATGTTTCATAGAAACCTGTGCTAAAGAAAGTACACACAAATATTATTAAGGAAAGGATGAGAGATTCAATATGGAAGAATGAGAAAACATATTCACACTACTCGAATGGGTTGATGAATGATTGAATACAATGAATGAATGAGAAATACATGCTCATATATGGCAGAACATTTCATAATTAATAAAATTGATCAACCAATGAGCTCTTCTTAGGAATGCATGCATGCATAATAGTGATGGTCTAAAAATGGAAAGTCTAAAATAGAACTAGCTCCAGTTAACTACCACTAAACCAGTGAGTCAAAAATAGAAATATTTCCAACAATCAAAGCATTCCAAGAAAAGAATACTAGATAACTCTGAAGGGAAGACTCTGAGGATCAATCCTTACTGTCCATCAGATCCCAACTGGAAGTAATCATGATCGTTGATCTTGATGGGTCTCATTTGGATGAATCTAGGAGGAAGGTGACATCATGATGACAAATATGATATCACTCACCCAGGATCATTGTATGCACCTGGAAAGATGTGCTAGTGATTAACAACGATGTTTATTCCACATCAGTCCATGTGGAGGGTCCATGTGTCAGGTGGCTATTGTTCCACATGGTAATGTTGTATGGCACTTTGAATGGGTGAAATGTGATGTGGCATGAGTGCCACATGTCAAGCCAGGTGGTATATTTGGGTAGGACCGCATGTCTTGCAAAAACTTGGCTACCACATAGGTCTCTACTTAAGTGAGGGTAACGGGGAGTGATGTCAGGATGGCAAGGGGTGCCAGCATGGCTAGAGAAGAACACATGGAATCTCATAATTCGTAGACCCTGTTGGTATTATTCCTCAGGATAGGTAGCTAATTCCTATCCTTTGGATCTATCGATGATAAATCTTAGCAGTCCATCAGAGGAGGTTGGGCAGAGTGGCTTGTGATTCTAGAGGAGGAAGTACTTTGAAAGGATTAATCTGAGGATTGATCAAGAAAATTGATTGGAGGGTGGCCATGGTGCACAACAACCCTCAATATATCATGGGCTCCACCCACTCGAATACGATGGGGTTTGGATTGGTCGTTAACCTACGTGAAATTTATAACTCTTACAAAATCCTAGTTGTATATTGATGTATCACCAGTACCATCAAATTCGTTGAGGTGGATGTTGTTGAACTCAACTGTCAGAGTTTGCAGAATGGTTCAGAGTGGAAGCACTCTGATGGAAGGGTTTTGATAGAAATGGGCACATGTTTTGGAATTACAATATCTTTGGTTTCGAAGAGTGATGTGGAAGATGCCATGTCCATTCCACATAGGATGACACAGTGTGCTAGGGTGCCATGTGGCACTGAGGTGGAATTGAGGGTATAAGGACCAAAAAATTTGGAGGGAAATGGAATTTGATCCAGAGCTCATAATTGAACATGGTTATAGTCTTAGTAAATCTCTTTATGAGCATAATTATTCTACAAGGGCTAATTGGAAAAGTGAAGTAGTTAGAAAAATCAAAATTTTGATACCCCATCAGCCTAAACAAGAACTAGGGGGTTGGTGATGTTACACATTGTGTCTGATATATCTCTTGTTTAACATATATATGTATTATATTTTCATCTCCACCAACTCTAATGTGGTCATCCTATAAGTAACTATTGACAAAGGCACTACTCCTTACATAATTTCTATAGAAAATTCAATATGCCTCTTGGGAGGTAGTCTTGGTATTTTCTCTAGAAACACATCTCTGTATGCATAAAGCACTAGGTGATATTCAATTTTTATCTTACTATTTTTTATTGAATCTATCACATGCATAACATATAAGGGATATCCCTTCCTGCAATATTTCTTGAGTTGCAATGTTGATATTTGTCTCATTGATACTAGTTTTTAAATTCCTTGTAAGACTCTCTTGCTTCCCTTATCATATTCACATTCCATGGTCTTGTTGAAATAGCCCAATTTAACCTTATGGGATTTCAACTAGTTCATAACGATCAATAGGTCATATGAGCCCAGGAGTAGTATATTCAAGGTTTCTTCTATGTTTGTTCCATTCATTTCAAACTAGCATGCTTCTATCACCTTTTTCACTTTGATCTTAGTTCTCATGGCTAGTTGAACTAATCACAACTTTACATGCTTTATTCTTTGTAAAACACATGCCTCAACAACTTGGGGTGGATATATATATATATATATATATATATATATATATATATATATATATATATATAAGTTTGTTGGCACAAGCGCAGACCCAGGGTTCAACGCTACAACAACGCACCAAAAAAACCCTAACTACCATCCCTTTCGACAACACCTGTGAAGCAGATGAAGTCTCACCTGAGGTAGAGGCGGTGGTGGTTTCTAGACTCAAGCATCTCCAACCTTAGCTGGGACACAGATCTATGATTATGATAGTTAATAGAGTTCTTAGCACTGTCAGATCCTCAATAGGCAATCAATATCTACTTCCCTGATAAAATAGAGCTTCGCAACATTCACACTAATCTAATGTAATTAAACACTTAGCATAAACAGATGGATCAGATCTAGCAGAAGCAAGCACTAAGCACATTCATAGAAGTAATATCTAACATTCTTACACATAATTAGCACAAAGCATGAACAGATTTATCTATCTCTATTAAAGCACTTAGCAAGAGGGTCATAAACACATTAAGACAAGCACAAATCATAACAAAATAGTGTTTACATCAAACTTGACTAGATATCAACAAAAACCTGATCAAGGGCCAACAGGCCCCCAACACTCACCTGTGACTCATCTCAAGTCACTCTAGTGTGATCATTTCTACCTTGAATGCCTTGAGCTTGGCTCGAGATGCTTCGACCTATTGTTTTGCTATGGCCTCTTGCTCGGTGAACTCCTGGATTACTATGTCATTCACTAGCCCTTCTAGGCATTGTTTTGCTGCATTAAAAACCTGCTCGAGCTCTGCTCCTTGGCTCTCAGCCTCTGTGAACAACCGATAGGCCTTATCTTACATAGGTTGGAGCCGTTGATTTACTTCCATAACTTTTCTTTGAATCTTATGGATCTGTTGTTGGACGGTGCGCTGCTCTTGAGATATCTTCATTCTGTCTACAGCTAACAGGGCCTTCAACTACGCCTGTAGTGTGTCTGTGTGCTTCTTTGCTTCCTGGAGTTGTGACTCCAGTGCCTACAATTTCCTATTCTTAGTGAGGTTCTCATATGTCTGGGCACTACGGTTACTCAACTTCTTGTGTTCCCTGGCAAGAGCCTTCAATCTCTCAACTGTGCTCCAAGAGGTTGCTTCCCTTTGGTATCTTACATCTTGAGGGGTCGCGGGTACTGCACATAGCTCCAAATCTTCTATGCATTGTTGGAGTTGTTGGATCACTTCTTCAAGTTGCATTACTTGCTTCATGACTTGATCCTTTTCCTTTACTTCTACAATAGTCATAGAGCGAAGTGCTATGTTGACCATTTCCTTCACTTCGAGTTGCTCGGTGAGCAACTATTCCTTGGCTTCTTGCAGTTGTGCCTTTTCTTCATCGAACTTCACTTGGAGAGCACTCTTTTCCTATTCAGAAGCTCATCGTTGTTCTACAAGTACTCCCTGTACTTGTACCAAATCCTGGGTGGCTTTTGTTGTTTCCTCTTGCGCTCGTCGAAGATGAGCTTCGACTGTATCAGCTATTTGATGGAGTTGAGCTGGCTCATCTCCCACTTCTAGCTATCCCAGCGCAGTGAATACTACATGGCTAGATTGCAGGGCTTGTTGTACTCCTCGAAGTTCAGTCGTGATTTGATCATACAACTCCTCTTGCTTTTATTCTTACTTCTCTACTATCTCCAGTGAAGCATCATTCAGGGCTGCTACAAGGAATTCAAAGTCATCAGAGGTGAGGACAGTCTACATCTTCATCATAGTGGCCTTCGATTTATTCCTAGAAGGAAGGTTTCGGAGGTGAACCTTTCCTTTTTTTCAAGGGATCAACCTCATCACATTGTTGTTGGTCGACCTTTGTGTCATTCAAATCTACATCATCACCTCCTTTCTCAGGTGAGATGGAAGTGGTCTTCATGGATGCGCTGTCTAAATCAAGTACCTCTTCGATCTTCTTTGTCTTGCTTGGCCCAGGTGTATCCTACGTATTTTATGGACTGCCTATGTTTGATATCTCAGCAGGGTCTACTGGAATGAGGAGGTTCGTCGACCATTCCTTGGTGATCTCCTCCAAGTCCTCCTTTGTTAGCTTAGAGTAATATTTAAGTTGTTTCTTGTGCTCATCAGTGTGCGCTATAATATAAATTAAATGGCGTTCCGCATTGAACTTCATCAAAGGTCAGAACCTTTGTAAAGTATTTGGATTTATGTGAGGCATGGACTATATGGCTACCTTCAACTGGTTGTAGTATGCATGAAATACAGCATTGGACTGCCACTATTTATTCATGTTGCTTGAATACCACAGTGTGTTGAACTTCGTAGCCAATGGTTCAAAGGACTCAATGTTCGGGAAGGTCGCACCTTCCGGTATCTCCCAGGAAATGAAAGCAATCAAGATCAATAGCCAGCTGAAGTGGAATTTGTACCCTTGATCTTGGGATTCTCTGCAGTCAAGTTCTAATTGGTTCACCAAGTACTACACCCAATTCATTTGTAGGCCCTCCGTGCACTTCCCTGCGAGGTTTACTACAAAACCAGTGACTTGGGTGAGTCAGTTCTTTCGTACTAACTTTCCTGTGATCAATTGACAGGCGAGGTGTGTTGCACCTCTCTAGATAGAAGATACCTTGTAGCCTTGTGTTCCTTTCTCGACATCACCATAAGTGTCCTTGATCCTTTGAGCAAGAGTGCGGTCCATGGATTTTCCAGGATAGAAATCATGCAAGTCGGGCCCTTGCATACTAAGCCCGATGATCTGATTTATCAATGTTGGATCCACTGTTATGTGACTTTTTAACCATAGATAACCTCCATGGTAATAAGACAACAACAATTTGACACATGCATTCACCTCCTGGTGTCATCCAAAGTGCGGAATCTTCATAGCGTTTAGTAGGGTGGACTATGTGAGGTTATGGGTCCATGACTGAGGGACGATCTTCGAATTTTTTCCCTTTGTTATGGTCAAGTACTTATGAGGGGCGAGCATGTTTTAAACTTTTTGGTCGCCGAGGTTGAAGTCGCTAAACTTAAACGCTACAATCTTTTCTTGGTCTGCGTGAACTGCACGTATCCCCTTCAAGAGGTACGCAGTGACCAAGGCATACTCAAAATCTCTAGGTACACTGTCACGGTTTACAGCATCACTCAAAGGTGGTATATAGGTAGGTAATACACTCGAAATAAACTTAGCATTTGCGAGATCATCCTTGTGCTTAGTTCGCTTCTCATATGATGGTCGGGATGGTCTGGCTCGAGTAGTTGACGGAGAGGCTAGCAATCCTCTCATGGACGATGCTTGTACACCTATGGATAATCCTCTCTAAAACATGAATTTTTCAGTCATCAAGTTGATCAAAACTTCTTCAACAACTTTCTCTATGGTGCTCAATTCGTCCGACATACACACTCAGGGTTAACAATCATCGGTTTGGAGAATAAATTAGACATAGTAGTGAGATAAGGAGCAAGAGTGCAACAATCACTGTATAAACTTGTCTTAGTCTGTGGGTTCAAATTCTTAATTAGCAAAAGAGCTCTTGGTACGTGGCGCAATGGGATAAATAGGTAACTCGACAACAGGTCTCTTGCATCAGGTATGGATCCTTCATTAACTCTCTTATGTCTTTTATGGCACAATCCAACAGTCTGATAACGAACCATAATTTCCTTTCTGTCATTCAGAGCTCAATCAAATGGTTATATTTTCCCCAATGGATATATTGCTTCGCCATGGCGAAGTTCCATGTGTCATTGTTCTGATATCCCGACGAAGCTCCAATTTTGCAATTGTTCCGTCTGTGAAGTTCCCTCTGGAACCTTTTGCAACTTTTAAATCTTATCTCTCTTCTTACTTATCTTTCTAGCCTTCTTTCCAGTGAGCTTCATCTCAGTATGTCTTTTTCCATTCTGATTCTTATCTTCGTTTGACATAGTCACTGCACATTGTTGAGATTCTTTCCTAGGATTCGAGGGTAATACTTTTTCTTTGTCTAGGATAAGTAATTCAATGTTTTGTTGGTATTCTAGGGCTCTTGCAATCTCGACATCAAGGTATCTGGTGTTAAATAGCTTCGATATGTTCTCATGTTCTGCAATCAAATGTGTGATCCTTCTAGTCATGAATTATTTTAACTCTTTCTTCTGTTTTTCTAACACTACTTCTTCGTCTTTCCTTCTGGCCTGGTATCTTTCAATCCAAGGGCTAGATAGTAACATGGTAAATGGGGCATTGTCTTCAATAAATTTAATAATCTCAAAAACTTCTTCTGTCAAAGTTCCATTAACGTGCATAGGTACACGAGCGATCTTCCCACATAGGTTTACCATTTTTCCTCTAAATAATCCTATTCCTCCTAATGAAGGAATCATAGCAGACTTCCCTATAGCTTCCTAAGTTCTCTCTATCATGATATTCACCTATGTTTCCTCATCCAAAACACAATAAATGTTGAAGTCTCCTATTCTTGCTTCGATGCATTCTTTTTCTTTGAATATCTCTGATAAGATGACATGTCAGTGGTCATTTAGGGTTTCCTTCATTTGTAGCAATACTTTCTCTGATTCTTTATGGGATTCTACTATAGTCTTTGGATCTGCCTTAGGGTTTTCCTGATTTAGATTCATTCTTTCAACTCTAGCAATCATTCTAAGGCAATCCAACACTTCATGGTCCATAGCTTTGCAACAAAGATAGCTAGGTCTTCTTTCAGGGCATTCCTTAGCAATATGTCCTGGTATTCTATAGTTGTAATAGAGGGTTAATCCTCTCTTTCTTTTAAATGATCCCCATCTTCCCCTGTACTGCACGCTAGGAGCATAGGAGCTAACCTAGAACAAATTATTTCTAGGATCCTATATCCATTTGTTAGTCCAAACATTCTTTCTATGCATAGGTATAACATATATTTCACTATTATTATCAGATCTATTGATATCAAATCTTCCTTCATCTATCAATACCCTATTTTTTGAACTAGGACAGACTCTATTAAACATAACTAGATCCATACTCTAGAAACAAAAATTTCCACTTATCTTACTTCTACAGAGCACAAAGCTTCCATATCTAAAAAAATTCACTATTCTTACCTTTATCAGAGAACAGAGCTTGCAAATATTACCTCTTTTAATCAGAAATTCTCACTTTTACCTCTCTTAGAGCACAAAGCTTTCAGATCTTGCTTCTTTCCTTTAGATCTGACCTATTTTCTTTAGATCGGTCTTCTTTATTTTATCACGGTGATTTATAAATCAAGTAGAATACTGTGCAATAGAGCGGCATATCTATGCACAGAGCTTTCACAACTTTAGGATGAATCTTTGCACAAAGCTTCTTCTTTCTCAGTTCCCAGCAATCATAGTTTAGGTCCTGGAAATGGAACCATTTGTTGGCACAGGGGCAGACCCAGGGTTCAACGCTACAATAGTGCACCAAAAAAACCCTAACTACCATCCCTTTCGGCAACACCTGTGAAGAAGATGAAGTCTCACCCGGGGTAGAGGCAGGGGTGGTTGCGAGACTCAGGTGTATGTAACTTACCTGGGACACAGATCTATGATTATGATACTTAATAGATTTCTTAGCACCGTCAGATCCTCAATAGGCAATCAATATCTACTTCATTGATAAAACAGAGCTTCACAGCATGCACACTGATCTAATGTAATTAAACACTTAGCACAAACAGATGGATCAGATCTAGCATAATCAAGCACTAAGCACATTCATAGAAGTCAGATCTAACACTCTTACACATCATTAGCACAAAGCATGAACAGATTTATCTATCTCTATTAAAGCACTTAGCAAGAGAGTCATAAACACATTAAGACAAGCACAAAGCATAACAACACAATGTTTACGTGGTTCACCCCCACCTTGGAGCTACGTCCACCAAATCTTCTTCTTTATTGTCTTCAGTCAATCAGTTACAAGTACAAAGCATCAAAAACCTTATTACACACAGGACAGAAGATCTGCGCAGCTCGCTAGATCCTTCTTCCTTGAGTTCCAGCACTAAGCCTTCCACAATCTTGCTACGATGACTTGCACTTAAATCTACAAGTCTCACACAATATGCACAGAGCATCGACAAACCATACTTGCATGTAGAACTTAGTTATATTGCATACACCACATAGATGCACCACACTTCTATCTAGCCTAAGCATATGTTTATATATTACAAAATAGGCCTAAACATGGGTAAACCCATGGGCCGACATCCCAATCTCATTACATATTCCCACATCCCAAAAAGAGGTCGATATCCCATGATATCCACTTCGTCTTGCACTCCTCCTTTGACAGGTTGTCGAAGTCCAAAAATAGGTCAAACTTGATCAGATATCAACAAAACCTGGTCAAGGGCCAACAAATTTTATGTTGTACCAAGATTTACCTCACCCCATGCAACTTGCTTAAAAGGCCTTTTCCATTTCCCTATGCATACTTTAAGTCCCCTTTTGCACTTCCTAGAGCCAAAAAATCATATTTTTCGACATATACATGCCCTACAAATTAGATAGCATGTGTATATGTAGGTTGCACCACTACAACCCACGTACATCAAGTTTGGTGTGCAAAATTAAAAATTTTGTTGGGTTTCCATGTCACGTCATGAGATCCATGATCCTTGACCTTCCATATACTAGAAATGTTCTGAATCGACCCTTCAATTCCATTTGAAGGCTATAAATTGGGCCATATCCAAACCGTGGAGGAGGAAATAATTCAACTTTTGAGAGAAAATATACTCTATAGAAATTTTCACTTCACATTGAGTTTGCATCCCTTTGCCCTTTAAAGTCTAAACACATTGTTCAACCCCCAAGCTCTTCTCTCTTTAATGGAGAACCTCATTGTCTCTCTTATATGAGCTTTCCTTAGGTGCAGTATTGAAGTGTTGGAGGCCTAGCTAGAAGGGACTTAGTTTCTCGATTCTGAGACGTGATGACACAAAAGTTTGTCACTTTTACACTTTTGTTGATCATATTTTAATAGAAATACTATTTTCTCATCCAATTGATGTCTTGCAAATATTTGAATTATTTGAATGTTAATGGATTATGCTATTGATGTGCTAAAATTATATATTATCACAACATGCTTGTGTATCTTGGTTGTTAAGGACAAGTTCTAGGTATAAAGCTTTGAGTCGAGTGCTCAACAGTGGTCTTCATCGAACATCTAGATAAGGTAGGCTCTTTATCTTGTCTTGTTAGCATTTTCAATTATATATAATACTTGGGATTAGAGTTGAATTCTACAGTCATTCCGTCTATTGTGGTTTACCCCATGCCATAGAGTGATTTTCCTCGTAACAGAATTGGCAACCATACTGGGGATTCAAACTTCTATCCTGGGGTTTGGAGTGTTTTTCTCCTTCAATTTCTCTTTGCTAGCCTCAGTTTCCTTGTCGCATGATTGCTTGACAACCTATGTTTACTTTGTATCTAATTTTCTTACCCGTATCCTTACCCTAGCAGTGTTTTAATACATATAAGAAGTTTTCCCCTTAACATACGCGTACATAGGTGAGTTGTCTTTCTATAGGGTGCGTACATACATGATTTTTCCGTAAATAGTCATGTACATTAACGTGTTTTTTCTTACTTGTTGAGTTTGGTGTTGTTGGGTGAGTTTTGATGGTTGTTGAGTCTTCTTGGGTCTCTTTCCTAATTGTTGAGTGCCTGTAGAGTGATAGGAAACATTTTTATGGCTGAATTTTTAGGCGATTTTTCTTTCTCATCATATTTTTCATGGTTGTCCTTGCATCTTGGTATGAGTGTTTGCTTCTTGGTATCCTTCTTTGCTTGTCTCTTTTTGTTTGCAGTAGGGTCTATATATCAAGTTGTTATTCAGTCCTTTCATTTTCATTTATTTATATTGAAAATACAAGAATATACTTTCATTTTGGCATTTGCTCTTTTGGTTGTTTAGTATTGATCTTGATACATATGAAACTTTGCATCTTATTGAAATTGCATAGTTGAATTGAAAGTTGCATTTTAAAAGCTTATCATCTTTTCAGAATTGAAGATTAGGACTTAGATTTATGTTCATATTAATTTCTTTAATTTGTTGATTCATAACATCATCAGTTTCATGACCACTTATTTTAAGTAAACAAAGCCATTAAAAGTAACGTTGATTAATTAAAATTGATTAGAAACGATTTATTTTTCAGAAGTACACAAACAAGCATAAGATATAGGGCCTTGGAATAGGATTTTGTGAGTAAACTTCTCCAAGGATATTAAACTAAACATATCTTTATGACCAGGGAGTGGTGAAATCCATTATGTAATTTGTGACGCCAGGACACTCTGCTCACACTGGAATTAAGCACGAGGTCATGTGAAGTTGGTTGCAGAGATATCCCTCTAATACCTTCTTAGTGTCATAGATATTTCTAGGGATCTATTTGTATTTGGTGATCTTGCTAGTACCTTTACCTCTATGAGAGGTGGTGCTTTCAATATTTTGGGCTTTGTTACCCTTCCCATATGGTGGACCTGACTTATAACCGTTATCCTATGCATTGGTTATATCATGGTGGCTCTAGTTTCTTGACATAGGTAGCCACATAGGTTACTTGCAGGGGTTATTCTACAAGTACCCTGAGTTAGATAAGGGTCCAAAAACACACAACCTTTATGGGGGATTACCTATTAGAGGGGATTTGACTGACTGCATTGTTAATCCCACGAGGGCCCTTATAATTGATTATGATACCTCCAATATTTTGAAGGGAGTCTCAGGCCCCTCTTGGGTGAGACATACCTACTCTAGTGAAGGAGGCCCCTTTTCAGCCACTATATCATGTTTGTGTGAATTGACCTTTTTTATTTACTTTAGTGTTCTCTATAATTATTAGTTGGCCTTAGGATTTTGTATTGCATCGTGATTTTTCATTGCTATGGTTAGCGAATCCCCCATGACTCCCTCAGTTGGCGCTACCCAGCCCATGGTACTTTCTCATTCCATGGGGATGAATCCTTTTGTATTTCCGAGTGGTATGTCGAATCAAGATCCTCATCCAATACCTTGGGCCTCTAATCATTTTTCTCTTGGTATTCCATGCATGTATTCATACTTTCCATCCTATGTCTCGTCTTCTTATGTGAATCCTAGTTTTGGGTTTGGGGGAATGATGCCTCCTTTTTCTCCCTTTTTGTTTGGTGGGGGTCATATCCCTCAAACAACTCCCATGGTTGGAGGTTGGAATCCTCCTTCCTCTGGACCGAATCCTAGCTTCACTTTTCTAGGAGAAAGTGTTCAAATGGGTAGTATTTCTACTTATTACATCTCTTCCATATCTCCTTCTTCCACTATTATGGTTCCTACAAACTCTTTTCTCATGGAAGACCTCCTATTTTCATATGGTGTTTCATACGGGGGGAGTCAGTTTTAAAGTGTGGGAAACCCCCTCCATGGAGCTCCTTCGTCTAGGGGAAACATATATCCTCACCTGAGTAACCCTTGTCATGTCAATTTCTCTTCACAAGTGGCTTCCTCGGTGATGATGCCCTTACAACCCTTTATGAATCAATTTGGAGGAGGATACCATCTAGTCGGACAGGGCCATGGTGTATACCAGAACCCTTCCTGGCTCAAAATATCTCAAAATCAGTCTTTCCTGGAACCTTGGTCTCAAGTGTCACAACCAACCACTACAAGTCATGATGGAAACACAAGTCAAGACACTCTGAGTCATACTGGCATTATATCACCAACCTATTCTAGTCATGTTGGATATAGGTCAACAACCTCTGCAATTCATGTTGAATACCTGCAATGAGTTGTTGCATGTCATGTTGGGAGTGTTGATTAAGGTTGGTTGTCATTGATGTCAACCCTTGAAGAAAGACCCATAGCACAAAGGTTTGGGTAATGGACCCAATAGTGTTCGATGTAAATATGACTCATTATTGTTTTTTCATGGTTGATAAGAAGTAAATATGG
>ML777683.1:551962-567130 GCA_009831015.1 Picea engelmannii
TTATGATTACTTCAAGTTAGGGTTGTTGACTAATCCAAAACTAGGCATGTGAGACTAAAGAAAAGTTTGATGAAAATGCTAGTATCTTGTTTTTAAAGTTAAGGAAGGTTTGCAGGAATGTGATAATATACACTAGGTATATTACAGAGCTACAAAGAATATTTGGATGATAAAATTGATGAGGGCTTTTGGTTGTGGCACATGTTGAGTACATGGTTGAGACAAGTAGTTGATGACTTGACACATACATGAAGTGTATAGTTGATGATGTTAGTAAATATTGATGATTCATAGTTTATGAGTAGTTGACACATGATTGGAACATACTTGGTACATGGTTGGATGCACTTGGTTATGGTACAGGTTGATTACAAGTTGATGCATGGTTTAGATTTATTGGTACGGGTTTACAATGGTATATATCACAGTGATAGTGTGACAGTGGTTCCATCATTCTACTTCTACTTCAGAGTGGTAGGATGGGGCAAGGAAAGGTGGTTGTAGCCACCTTCCAGTTGTAGCCAGAGAAAATTGGGGGTTGTAGCCTCCTTCTGGTTGTAGCCAGAGATTTGGGGAGTTGGAGCTTCCCTCANGTTGTAGCCTGAGAAACTAGGAGGTTGGAGCCTCCTTCCAGTTGCAGCTGGAAAACAAAGGAAGTTGGTGCTTCCAATGAATGTAATTCTTCAAGACATATAAGAAAAATCATTCCGTGGTTTTCTCCCGATTTGGGTTTCCACGTAAAACACTGGTGTACTGTGCATGTGTGTGATTGTTTATTTATTACAGCTCATTATTGGATAATAATTCTACATTGATATAACATTTGAAGAAAAAGGATTATAATTACATTATTAATGATTCACCCCCCCCTCTCAGTAATCCAACAGGGAGAACAACTATAGTCACTGCGAGTCACACTGCACATTCATCACCAACCTCTGCTAGTCATGTTGGAGGTTCGTCAACAACCTCTACAATTCATGTTGAAGACAAGATACTAGCCTCTGTAACTCATGTTGGGATCATGTCACCAGCCAATGCAAGTCATGTTGGGGACATTCATATGATTGATAAGACTCAACGTATAGGATGTAAGCCCAAGTTCCTTTGCATCATTGCAAAGGAGATCATCTAACTCATTTGTGCCCTGCTATTGAAGTGGTACAAGAAGTGTGGTCCTTTTCTTATAGCCCTTTGAGTTCTGAGTCATGTTTGGTTTCCCAACATCCTAATCCTTTTTTGGTTGATACAACGGTCCTACCGATGCCATCTTTGGTTGACACCACTCTTATTTTTGGGGGTGATGTGTCTCTTGACCATGTTGTCTCGCATCTTGTTCAACCAGCGGCCGTGTCGATGCAATATTCGGTTGACACCACTCCTATTTTTGGGAGTGATGCATCTCTTGACCATGTTGTCTCACATCCTATTCAACCAATGGTTGAAAAAGTGGTCGTGTCAATGAAATCTTCAAGTGATCCCACTCTTTTCTTGGAGAGTGACAAGTCTAAGGAAGTGACATTGTCGATGCAATCTTTGGCCAATCCCACTCTTCTTTTTGGGGGTGATGCGTCTTTCGACCATGTCCTTAGAATTTCTAATTTTGTACCTCCTGAACAAGGGAGAATTCAACTCTCTTTGAGTATGCTCTCTCCAAGTCCTATGGTGGTTTCCTTTGATTGGAATGATCTTATAGAGACTCACCTTCCTTCTTCTACACCCTTCTAGATAAGGCTCATTCTTCGATATATTGTAGATAAAGTTTCCTCTGCAAATATTTTATCCTCCTCTTCTTGGAAAGTTTTAGGTTCTCCTAAAATTGTGTCAACTACCAGTATGCTTCCAAATTCTGATAAGAGTCTTGCATGGGATCCTTGGCCTCCCCCATGATATGTTGCTTAGAATAGCATATGAGTCTTAGTTAAGCTCTTTTTTTACTCTCTAAAAAAGAGAAAATATTTTTGAGTGAACGTGTCTCTTTCACACTCGTTAAATGGATTTGAAAGGATGTCTATTTGGTGTAAGTTTAACCCCTTTTCAGACCAAGTAGACTAATTTCAAAAAAGGAATACTCTAGTCAACATTGGCTAGAAGAGTTCTCCTAGGTATTTTTTTATACTTTTTCGGGCCTATGGGACTAAATCTATGAAAAAGGACATTATTTGGATTTAAGTTGTAATTGCATTTCATCCTCTTACTTGCAGTATTGAGCCTATTGTTGGTTCCTTCTTTCTCGTTACAAGCCTATTTCCTCAGCAATTCGCATCACCGGCCAAGAAGAGCCTTGTTTATATCCTTTGCAGCTTGACACCTTGTACCCTAAGAGGAAACATTCCCTCGAATGTCCATGCCCTACATGCACCTCCTTGACACTTGTTTTCTCCATTATATCATAGCATTCATTTTCTTATGAAAAAAAAAAAAAGGCGGGCGAGAAAAGAATATTATCTCATATTGGCAGCAGTCATGTCTCCTTTGAACAGAGAAAAACCTTTTGAGTCCACTTGTCATCATAATTTTGGGTTTAGAATGAACTTAGGAAGATGAGATCATTACTTAGAGTTTTCTCCCATGACTGGTTACTCTTCCAATCCCTATGGAGAGTTTGATTGGTGCCTCCTACATCACAAATTTTCATTATCAATTCTATGTCGTTGGAGTCCTACATATGTCTCATGCTCTTGTTCAAAGGATGTATATAAGCTTGTGTCGATCATTTCTCATAATTCTTGACTTTTCATGTCAGACATACCCTCACTGTGTCTCATAGTTACATGAAGTTGTAGTCCTACCATGCACCCTGGTCCTACTTTCATTATGGGTAGGTAAACTTGAACACAATAGTCAACATATCCTCATTGATTGTTGACTGGGGGGTTTCCCTTGTGTTCGACAGTAAGAAATATATTCACACATTGGGATTCATGCAATTTCTTGGATGATATTAGCCTTATTGGTGGTTTCCTCACCTTTTTCGACAATTTTCCTTATTGGCTATTATTCAAAGGGTATTGTTCATGCATTGCTTGCATCTGGTGCATCCGAAAGACGCAAAGGGTCATTGTTTCATGAGCATACTCTTTGTCAAAGTTCCTCCAAATCATGAAGGTATTGCTTTGTACCTTGTGTTGAATGATGAGAGATACCTTAATGTTCTCCTTTCAGTAGGTCTCCTTCCATTGACTTCAGCTCATATATTCTAGAAATGAGGCCTAGAGTCCTATGAATACCTAGAAGCTTGTAGTCATCAGTGGCAGGTTATCCTACCATCGACAGTTGGGAATACATCAATGTTTCCTAATCAATGGATTCTTCAAGTGTTCGACCTCAACACCTTTATTCACACTTGTAAGAATGTACTCAGTGCCTTGATACCTACTTTAATTATTGGTAGGATGTCTCGCTTTTGTTAACGGTATACCTTAATGACCGGTAATCAAACGAAGTCTAATTGTGTTCGACCTCAACTCCTGTATTCACATGACGTAGACTTGCACCTTTGGCAGATCGTCTAGAAGACTTGAACACATCAGTTTATAGTGGCAGCTTTCCTGATTTGTCGCTATCATTCATTGGACTAGTACCTATATGACTTCGGTGATCATGGGAGATCATATTGTACTCCATTGTATATAGATATCTTCATATTGATTTTGAGACTAGTTTTCACTGAGCCTTTTTCATGAATGATATCCTATGGCATGTATCTACTTTGTATTTCCTATTCATGGCCATGATCAAATGATTGGTATATTTCCACATGGATCTGTAGTGTAATTCAAATTGATAGTGATCTGTACAAAGTCATTATGGATTGTAATATTCTCATGAACAACTAGTTCATTCAATTGGGTCTCCATTACTCCACTTATGGTAATTATAATGTATTTTGTCCATCGCAGATACTCCTCTAACCTCACACATTAGGGGGCATCTATTATAGCAATATTTTCCTCACCCCATGCAACTTGATCAGAAGGAATTTTCCATTTCCCTATGCATACTTGAAGTCCCCTTTTGCACTTCTCAGAGCCAAAAAATGATAGTTTTCCACATAGATGTGCCCTACAAGTTAGAAAGCATGTGTATACGTAGGTTGCACCATTACACCCCATGTACATTGATTTTGGTGCTCAAAATTAAAAAATGTGTTAGTTTTCCATGTTATGTTACGAGATACATGATCCTTGACCTTCTATATACTGGAAACATTTTGACTCGACCCTTTAGTTCCATTTGAAGGATATAAATTGGGCCATATCCAAATTGTGGAGGAGGAGAGAATTCAACTTTTGAGAGAAAAGATACTCTAGAGAAATTTTCACTTCACATTGATTTTGCATCTATTTGTCCTTTAAAGTATGAACACATTGTTCAACCCCCAAGCTCTTCCCTCTTTGATGGAGAACCTCATTGTCTCTCTTATATGATCTTGCCTTTGGTGGAGGATTGAAGTGGTGGAGGCCTAGATGGAAGGGACTTAGTTTCTCGGTTATGAGACATTCCAACATAAAAAAAAATCACTTGTACACTTATGTTGATCATATTTTAATAGAAATACTCTTTTCTCATCCAATTGATGTCTTGCAAATATTTGAATTATTATGTGTATTTTTTATGAATGCTAGTGGATTATGATATTGATGTGCTAACATTATATATTATCACCATATGATTTCATATATTGGTTGTTGAGGACAAGTTGTAGGTATAAAGCTTTGATTTGAATGCTCAACGGTGGTCTTCATTGAACGTTCGGACGAGGTAGGCTCTTTATCTTGTCTTGTTATCATTTTCATTTATATAGAATACTTGGGATTAGAGTTGATTTATGAATCCATTCCCTCTGTTTTGGTTTACCCCATGCCATAGAGTGATTTTCCTCATAACAGTTTAGAAATAGGGTCAATCAAAATAGTAATGGAATGGTTGAAAAGTATACCTTATATTTTCACCATCGAGTCTTGTTCGTATGCTTGTTGATTCTTGACAACTGCATAAATTTGGGGTGTAATTTTGGTTACATCCTCAACTATAGTAGCCTCTTGAACATTATATAATCTCTTGTTATCATACTACCTAGGAGGGAAGTCTCTTAATAGGTGTCCCTCTTCACAACCCCAACATTGTAGAGGCCCTTTATTTCCCTCTTCTACATTCTCCTTTGTAGTTTGTATTGGCTTATTCTCACTTTGAGTAGGATAATTTTGTTGATGCATGGTGTTGGTAGGTTAACTAGACTGGGCACTCCTTTTTGGATGCATATACTGAGATGACCTAAATCCCTTCTTCGTAAATCTAGAATGATCCTTATTTTTCCAATCTTTATGAGGCTATTGACCATGCTTTGATTTCTCTTATCAATATGTATCCTTCTAGATGGTGTCATATAAAGGAATACTCCATACTTATGATATAATCATGAAAGTAGACTTATCTAGAAGTCTAATTATAAGAAAATTGAGAGAATTTAGGGATGAAGATCACATTGAATAAAAAGAGATGTTTATGGAGATATTGTGGATATATTTATGGAGATGGTTGTACAAATTAGATAAATTGGAAGTATTTTTGTGAGTGTCTCAATGTTATATAGTGAGGCCTCATGTATTGTATTGGTGTAAGAGAGTGATGTATGATTATTGTGCATTAATACAATGTGATCTTTGATGGATATTTTCTCTTCAATTGTGAAGTTGTTTTATATAATGTTTGTCTATTTCTACTCATTATGTAAAGATTGAAGGTCATAACGTTATCGTGAGAGTATGTACCAAAGTAAAGTTGCTTGTTAACATAGTTAAAGATTGAGTCAAGTTGCATGTTTAGGTCAATAAGAGATCATCACAATGAATGCAAATATTTGAAGAAGTTGGAGATGTATGATATGAGTTACCTAACACCTTTATCATTTTTGTATTTGGAATATGGGTGCATGATCGACTATACCCAACACCCTATGTTTATTGTGCAAGTGAGCATGAATCGTTATTTTTTTTTAAATGGGAAAAGGAGGAAAAAGACTTCAAACAACTAATAAGGAAATTGAACTACTACAACAAGATCTTGATGATGATTTACAAGAAATAAACAAGTTGCAGAAGCAAAATAATTCCATAACTGGAAAAGTTGCAAAATTCAGATCCTGAGATAATGAAATTTATCATGAATTTGTTAGTTATGATACACAGTGCATTGACACATTAGAAGAAAACTTGTAATCACTAGATCAATTTGTGGATGATATTTTCATAATTCAATATCAAAAGGACAATTTGATAGAACCCTTGTAGAAACAGTTGTTGGCAAAGTAAAATGTGTTGTTAGCACTCGAAAGTGAAGTAAAACAACTAAACCAAGAGAAAGTGAAGTGTGATGCAATTTTTGATACAAGTGACCCGATTTAGAAGATTGAAAGTTCTTGTGATACTTAATTTTTGGTTGCTGATGATAATGTTGATGAACATATGTCTCTCCCTTGTTCTGAGGCTCCAAATGATGATCCTGATGATATTTATAAATATGAATATCTTAGTGAATATATTGAAATATGTTTCTTTGAAAAACACATAAAGAGAATAGGTTCAAAACTTATGAATAAAATGGGTATTGAGGGTAAAGGTTTAGGAAAGAATTGTCAAGGTATTCAGAAGCCAATACAAATGTGTAAGAAAAAGAAATGAAGGTCTTGGTTATGAAGGGAAAACAAGAAATGCATATATAAAATTTGTTAAAGAGAAAACATTGATAGTGGGTGAATCATCTACAAGTAGTAGCAATAGAAATGAACCAGGAGTGGAAGACACAACAATAGAGACTTCATGAACTTCCTCTTCCACCTAGTATTCATTTGTGTAATTTACTCTTCCACCTAGTATTCATTTGTGTAATTTGTGTATTAATTTGTGTATTTCATTTGTGGTATTAAAATTACACTTCTCCTTATCACCTCAAATCATATTCTCAAGGGAACCATCGTCTTCTTCTCATCAAGAGATTTCCAATGACTATTACCATGCTCAAAACAAAGCTTTGGATCAAAATTTATGGAATTATAAATTTATTAGGCCTTCATTGGCCAAAATCCACCTCATTGTAAATGTGTTGAACCTGCACATAAAATATCTAGCTAGCAAATGACATACACAATTTGCAGAGAAAATATGAGAAAAGAGAAACAGGAGAGAAAGAATGGAATATTTCTCATTAACCAAATGAATGAATGATAATTTACACATGATATACTTTGTATAACTCAACTAATGTGCATTGGAGGAGAATCCAATGCACCATAGTGGTGGTATAGAGTGATCTGTACACACACTAGCAGTTACGAGAGTAAATTGAAACCTAGTCTAGTCTCTCAGGAAGTTACGGGAGTTAATTGCCACCTAGTCTGAGTTAACTAGTCTCTCAGTCTTTAGTTAAATGAATGAAATAAAGTAAAGTGAGGAGGAGATTAGGGAATCATGAGTAATGCACTAGTATGGTGATGATCCCAAGGACAATGTGCATTATCTGGTAATGATCTCAATGTTGCATGGTGATGATCCCAATGTGGAATATAGACTCCACTCAATTGATCAAATTGAAGTGTAAACTGAAGAGAATACTCTCCTAGAGGAATTTTCTCCCTAGACTATAGGAGACTGAATAATGACTAGTAAACATAGGGAAAACCTTAAGAAAAACAATTACTAGGTCTGTGTGATGTATCTCCAACACCCCCCCTGAACATCACTATGGTGAAAATAAAGAATGGGTCCCGACAACGAGGCCATGTTAGGTACCCAAATACAAAAGATACACTGAAATAAATGAGGAAAGAGGGANCCCCCCCCCCCCCTCAAAGTACAATGTATGTAAAAATAAGAACTCGCAATTTCTAGGCAATTGTGTCCTTCGCTCCAAGATGACTGCACAAAGAATGGAACTTTTGCTCAGTGAAGGTCTTGGTGAAGATGTCTGTAGTCTGTTCTGTTGAAGGAAAAAATTGTAGGTTGATGATCCCCTCATGTACTAAGTCTCGTATGTAGTGCATGTGGATCTCAATGTGCTTCGTATGATACCTCTAAACTGGATCTCTATAGAACTTCAGAGTGCTATGTTTGTCACACAAGATGACGATCAGCCGATGAAACTAAACTCCCAACTCAGTGAGAAACTTTTGTAGTCACATTGCTTGAATGGTTATGTTAACTACCCCTTTGTACTCTTCCTCAATTGAAGATATAGAAATAACATCCTTCTTCTTGCTCGACCAATAGATAGGCTCGAAACCAAGATTGAGTGAGTAACCAAATGTGGACTTTCAATCAATGTTGTCACTAGCATATTCAAAATCAATGAACCCGATGAGGTCCAATTTAGAGTCTATTTCATATTGAATCCCAAAGGTAATGGTGCCATGTACATATCAAAGGATATGCTTTGCAGCCTTCCAATGTAGCTCATATAGCTCCTGCATGAACCTGGAGACTTCTCAAACTGCATAGGAGAGGTCTGGTCTGGAGTGTGTGAGATATAAAAAGCTCCCCACTAGTTGTTTGTATAGTGTGTTATCAACTAGTGGAGTGTCCCCACCATCCTCAAGTATGACTCCTGATAGAAAAAGAGTCGGGGAAAACTTGCAGTCTATCATGTGAAATATCTCGAGGAGATATTGTGCATACTTGGCCTAAGATAGTTTGATGTATAATTCATGTTGACTGATCTTGAGTCCAAGGAAGAAATGTAGTAGACCCATGTTCATCATCAAGAACTTGTCATGCAGAATCCTCTTGATTGTAGCAATCATTGAATTTGAGCAACCAGTAATCAAAAAATCATCAACATACAAAAATAAGAGTAGAATTGAATCAGTCATCCTGAGCATGTAAAAATTCGGGTCTGACTTACAATGTACAAATTTTTGTGACAGCAGGTAGGATTCCATCTTGGCATACCATACCCATGGGGCCTGATTGAGGCCATAAAGAGACTTCTTCAGCCGATAGAACAAATATGAATCCTACATAAATCCCTGGGGATGCTCCATATAGATCTCCTCATAGAGATCTTCGTGAAGAAATGCATTATTTACATCCATTTAATGGAATTTTCATCCTTTGGTTGTCGCAATGGAAAGTGCCAAATGTATGGAATCCGTCTTTGCTACTGGAGGGAAGGTCTCATTATAGTCAATATCGGGCACCTGTTTAAATCCTTTGGAAACCATCCCATCTTTGTATATTTTAACCTATCCATTTATTGCACTCTTGGTCCTATATACCCATGTGAACCTAAAAGTTTTCCTTCATGAAGGAAGGGGAACTAGATCCCAAGTCTAGTTCTCAAGGAGGGAGTTGTAATCCTCTTGCACGGTGGATTCCCAAAGGGATTTCTAGTAGCCTCTCCATAGGATTGTTAATCTGAAGACTGAGCCAATAAAAGATGCTTGGGTGGCATTGGTTCAGTGGCAGTGAGTGAAAGAAGAGGCTCCTTGAAATCAGATCGAGTCATCCTAGTATCAACTGGATCCCCAACAAGATCTCTTGCATCCTAAAGAGTATTATTGGACCACTTGGGCCTTTGATCTAGCTCTGCATCTACATCTGCATGCACTGTCTCTCCATATGAATGTACTAACTCGGTATATTAATCATCGTAATCATATGAATCAGAACTCTCATTTGAAGAAGAGTCGCCATGTACATTCTCATCATATCTGACAGGTGGAAGAACAAAAGTGTATGCATGCGGTTGTTGAGATACATGTGAGATACTTTCCTCGAATTGGAAACTACACTTATTGATTAGTTGGTATGAGGAAATATCAATGAGTCTATATCCATTCATATCGTCGGGGTATCCAACAAATATACACTATGTTCTTTATGGATCAAGTGTCATACTCTTCTCAGAGGAAATCTTGGCCCATGCACAAGAATGGAATATACGGAAGTGGGTCACTTTTGGTTTGAGGCCACTCCAACCCTCGTATGGGGTCTTATCCTTGACATATCTATGGGGATATTTGTTGTGGATGTAGGTTTCACAATTAAGTGCTTCAACCCATAATCTCTGTGGAAGTGACTTTGAATGTAGCATGCAAGATGTCATCTCTTTCAAAGATCTATTTTTCCACTTAGCCACTCTGTTTTGCTACAGAGTATAAGGAACCATGTGTTGCAACTAAATCCTAGCATCATGAAAAATATTTGTATCTCATGGTTGATATACTCTCCCCCGCTATCTATTTGGAGGAATTTAATCTTCTTTCCTAACTGTGTTTCAACAAAGGCTTTCAAATATTTGAGGTGTTGAAAGACATCTGATTTTTTCCTGAGAATGAAAATCTATGTGAAGTGTGATAAATAATAAAAAAATGAGCATGTACCTTTCTTTATTGATCTATGGATGTTGAAAAGGGCCCATGATGTCACTACGGATCAGATTTAAAGGAAAGGAATCCTTCTAAGTCATTCCTTTGTCGAATTTCTCTTGAGGGTGTTTTCCAAGAACACATCCCTCACAAATTCCTTTGGAGAAGTGGATGTCAGGTAGACCATCAACCATTCCCTTCTTTCTAAGTTGTTGCATATATCTCAAATTTAAATGCTTGAACATTTTGTGCCATATCCTACTACTTTCATCAACATGGGTAAGAAGTAATGTAGAATCTGGTACAATAAATTCAGAAAATGTGTCGAGTCTATATTGATGATTTACCTCATCAGTAGCAACCCTGGAATTGATTTTCATGTTATATATATATCCACTGCATCAAGTTTGAATATGAATCTCTTTACAATGTCATAGGTTTTCATATGATAGATGGAGAGAAGATTGACGAAAAGTTTGGGAACGTGTAGCACATTCTCGAAGCTTCCATTTGTGAGTTAAATTCTTCCTTTGTCAGTGACCTCGACTAGAGAGTTGTCCCCCATCAGAATAGGAGGACCTTTGCATGCATCCAATGAAGAGTATACTTCTTTTGTGGCTTCCATGTGGTGTGATGCACCTGAATCTATGATCCAAGTATTGAGAGAGGAGTTGATGGAAATCAAAGCATGGCTAGAATTTCCTTTCTTGGGATTTTGATCTTCTGGCTTCTTCTTATTAGCACCCTTGGGAATTCGATCTCCAAGGTTTTTTTGTTGAAGTATTTGGTCCATTTTATCTATATGTTTCTGCATACATGCGGATTCTAGATGGAATCTTTTATGGAAGTAAGTGCATTTATCCCCTTTTCTTCCCTTTCCACCATTGGATCCAGAGGCAATGTTGAATGGTTTTGAGTACCCTTCCTTATTTGGATTTTCATGTTCTTTCCTTCTATCTTTGTCTTTATATTTCTGATTTGGATGATTGCTACCATCTTGTACAACAAGTGAATGCACATTTGGGCCTTTGATTTTTCTCATGTTGTTAAGTTTGTTCTGCTCTTGTGTAAGAGATTCAATAAATAGCTCAAGAGAGGAAACCTTCTAGGTGGCTCTAGAGGTGATCCTAACTGAATGAAATGTGGATAAAAACACTGAATATTCTGGTCCAATTTTGGGGAGAATGGTGAGAACCATTTGTTTCTCCTCCTTATATTTATGAACCCCGCAAGCCTTGAGTTGTGACAACAAATCCTTATATTTGGTAAAGAAAGCTTGGAGATTTTTGAAGCTTTTTAGATCCAAAGTCAGTAATTCCACCTCAAACATGTGTCCCCTCATCTTGTCCTGTTTTCAAAAATTCCCTTCCATGGTGGTCCAAGCTTCATTGGGGGATTTACAGGACGATATGTGAAAGAGGATTTCAGGAGAAATGAGACTGCAAATAGTTCCAAACGCTTCATCCATTCGATTCAGATACTTGGATTTTCTATGGATGATGTGGGTTTGGTCTCTTTTTCCATGGTTAACCTATATAATACTTTGCCTCGAATATGCACTATCATCTTCTATTTCCATGCAAATAAATTGTATAGTGTAAGAATGAATTCTTTTGGAAATTCCATTTTGTCATTGTATTCAATCTTATGTACCTGCAAAAAGAATCTGGTGTGTATTTTTCCTAGCAATCCATCATCTCTGATACCATGTAAATGTGTTGGACCTACACATAAAATATCTATCTAGAAAATGGCATACACAATTTGCAGGTAAAATATGAGAAAAGAGAAACAACAGAGAAAGAATGGAAGAATTCTCATTAACCAAATGCATGAATGATAATTTACACATGATATACTTTGTATAGCTCAACTAATGCACATTGTAGGAGAATTCAATGTGAAATAGTGGTGTTTGAGAGTGATATGGACACACATTAGCAGTTACAAGAGTAAACTACCACCTAGTCTAGTCTCTCAGGTAGTTACGAGAGTTAACTACCACCTAGTCTAAGTTAACTAGTCTCTCAGTATATAGTTAACTGACTGAAACAGAGTGGAGTGAGGAGGAGATCAAGGAATCATGAGTAATGCATTAGTATGGTGGTGATCCAAAGGAAAATGTGCATTAGTTGGTGGTGATCCAAAGGAAAATGTGCATTAGTTGGTGATGATCCAAATATTGCATGGTTATGATCCCAATGTGGCATATAGACTCCACTCAACTGATAAAAATGAAGTGTGAACTGAAGAGAATATTCTCCTAGAGGAATATTCTCCTTAGACTATATGAGACTGAATAATGACTAGTAAAAAATAGGGAAAGCCTTAGGAAAAAAATTTCCTAAGTGTGTGTGATGTATCTCCAACACTTATTTCCATGTGGCACCCACTTGGCTCCACATCACCTATGTCTATCTGATGTGGCATTGACATGGAACCTGCCACTTGGCCCATCGGTTCTTGGCCTATTGGGCCCACCAAATTCGATAGCTCGGATTCACTCATAGTTTTTCATCATCACCTGAGTTCTTCTCCATCAAATTTATATGTCTTCCCAACTAATATTCCTTGATGACATACACTCTAATGGACCCATGCTCCAAATCGAACGACTCCCAGAATATGAAATTCAACAGTCCCAATCTTGTCGACACCTCAAACTTACTCGGTGGTTAACATATTCCTCCTCATTCTCATGTTTTTTTTTTTTTGTTAATTTGGCTGAACCTCTTGGCATCGGGATTAACCTGTGGCTTGAGAAACTGCGACTCAGGGGCATCTAAGCCGTCAAAATCACCCGGGGATCGCACCTGGCCTGAGCCACACCAACCCTTAACATGGTTGAATTTTTTTGTCCCCGCAGGTTTCGAACCAGTGACTTTTCAACACGGAGTGGCTTAACAACACACTCTGTCACTGATTGTCCTACACCTCGGGGACTCCTCATTCTCATGTTAAGTGAATAGGTGGGACCCATTTAGATTTGCGACTGAGATTAAATCATGCCTCCTTACCAATCTATGGTCAATATCACCTCTTAGATTTCTTCCCATCAGATTCCCCTAGCAACCCCACATTAATATATCTAGATGGAAGTACCCTTTGATCAATGGTTTATATATATCCACCCTTAGATCCAATGGTCAAAAATTAAGGGTGACCATCGAAAGGCCTGATCCTAACAGGGGACCATCCTCAATCCTTTGAAAAATCCAGTAACAACACATGTTATTCTTAGTGATGCATGATTTCCACGCTAGCATGACATGTCATGTCAATGTCATCTCCTCTCTCCTCACACTTATACACGATAAGGCATGGTACCAAGGGTTGGAACCATGTTCCTCATACATAACCTCAATGGTTGAGATTTCACCACTCAAATATCCAATATATCAACGACCATCGTTGACTTGGAGCTCTCTTGACAAAACAAAAACATAGATTCACACACCACACTCTGCAATTCTTACCTTCGACGGGCTTATAATTCAGATCAATGGTCCATAGTTCACCAAGACCGCTCTCGAAACTTAAATTCCAATAGCTTCAATCATGTTGGTGTCTCTAACTTGCACGATGATTAAAATCCATTGCTTTAACCTTTTCTTACTTGACCATGTGGGACCTGTTATAACCCTATAATTCATAGGATCATCTATTGACTGGAAAATTTTCACTCTGGATGTATTTTGGTTTGCAAATAATATTTCATTTCTGCAAATTATTTTCAATGAAAGGAAAAGAAAAGAAAATTCATGATTCTTGACGTTGAGTGGTGTTTCCTAACCCCATGGAGACAAAAGCAAGGGAAGCAGTGCACAAAACCCACAAAAAGCACTAAGCCTAAGTTTTTTCTACATTCACGCTTGGAGAATAAAGAACGTACTTAGATCGACGGTCGATCTAGCTGCACATAGATCAACGACTGGCAGTGGATTCTGGACCCCCTTGATTGTTCTGCTTTTAATGGTGGGGGGGTCCAAAATGGTGACTAACAAGTGTGCACAGATCTACGGTCATCATGACAGCACGCAGATGGACGGTCTATAGGTGATTCCGGACCCCCTCAACCGTTAAACCTTTAACGGTGGGGGGGGGGAGGGGAGGGGGTCTAGAATGAGACCATTTTTTTGGCGGGCATTGTCCCAACACGTCATCCATCCATTACATCATACCTCCTCTGCTCCATGCTACATCCTTCATCCACGCTACGCCCTCACTCCCTTTTCCTTTTATCCCTTGGCCACATCTCTCCCACCACCCATCCATGAATAATCAAACTTACCATAAACAAAAAGAACAATAAGTTAATTAGATTAAGTAGTAATGTTAGTATAGTTAGAATAGGTTAAATTAGCTAATAACTAACTAGTTAATAATTAATTAATAGTTAAGTTAGTTTAGTAACTAGGTTAGTTTTTTATTAATTAAAGATTAAATAAAAGTTAAAAATAAATAAAACACAAAACAATAATAAAAAAACATATTAAAACATATAAATAATTAAAAAACAAAATATAAAACTTTTAAAACAAAAAACAAACATAAATAAAATATATTAAAATTAAAATAAAACAAAATAAAAATAAACAAAACTTAAAAATTAAAACAAATTATAATTAAAAAAAAAAAACATGTAAACAAAATAAAAAATATTAAAAAGAAACAAAAAGTAAAAAACATAAAAACTAAACCTATCCTAAGTCCACCCGTAAACATCACATTCCCAAACCAAATTAAATCAACGGATATAAAAATTTCTGGACCCCCCCCTCGCCATCCAAAATTTAACGAGAGGG
>ML777683.1:579877-611093 GCA_009831015.1 Picea engelmannii
TGTCAAGTGTTCTTTGCATATTGAAATCGCGATCCCCGATTCTCCGATGAAGGAAATCAACGGACCAGATCTAATTCTTGATTTAACGGTTGAGATCATATCGTGATTTCGGGGTTTTCATTGTCAAGGAACTTTGACATATCAAACTCGTGATCCTTGAAACTCCGATGACTACGCTCCTGGTCCATATGACCATTATCCTCATGACCGTAGCCAAACCTTCATCACTCCCTTTAAAGACCTTGCAGGTTCTCATTGATCCAACGGTGGTCGGGTCCCTGCGCTCAGATCTGACGGCTGAGACCTGTCCTCCTATCGAGCTTCTCCCGGTGGCGCCCGATCGCTGCCACGCGTCCTTCCAAATAGATGGTCCTGATTATGTCGGGATTTCACCTTGGATTTTCCCGATGGTAAACCTCGTACAGCTCCTATCCGATCTGACGGAGGACGGGTTTTCTGAATGAGATCCAACGGCTGTGGATCTCTGTCTTCCTTCTCCTCTGCGAACTCCCGTATCTTGAGCTTTGCCTTTGCTGTGCGCATTTTCTTCAACGTTGTTCCTCCTGAGCTTGCCATCAATGACAAGCATATGCTACTTGGTAAACATTTGCCAACATTTCCTTGCAAAAATATACTTTTATGATTTATGACATCTGAAAAATGACCATATTTCCCATAACCCTTCATGGTCAGTCATGCATGATAAGCTACCATTAGACATTCCCAAATTCAAAGGAAATCTAGGAGAAGACCTCTCCACAAACATCACGACATATCATTTGTGGTGCTCATCCAATTCCTTGATGGATGACAATGTGAGGTTTCATATTTTCCAAATATCCATGACTAGAAGTGTCACAAAATGGTATACTTAATTATAATGCGCTTATTTTAAAAGTTTTGATGACTTGGTAATGGAGTTTCTAATGCATTACCAATTTCCCATACAATATGACATTGTAACAGAGCTCTTGATGTCTTTATGATAAGATACCTCCACCCACATTTCTGATCATATACATGAGTGGAGATGAATATGTAGGGTGAACAAGACCCAAATTATGAACAAAATCCTAATGGATTGGTTTACAAAATCCCTCTTACCACCCATTTCCAAAGATGTAGTTATGGCTGGGGTTATTATTGAAAAGTAATCTTTCATGTGTTCCTATCACTTATATTTTATTTACTCTCAGTCATGAACTCTTTAAACTATTATCTTGCATGTTCCTAGGCCATTAACAAATCCCAAAAATACAAAACTAGGACCCCATGTTGACGGTGTGGTGGGTTATATTTCCCATGTCTCTATGGGCTACATAGATGACTAGATGAATCACATGTCAATTTATTCACACCCAACATCTACTGGTATTAATGCTCAAACTACAACAGTCTTTAGTCATGCCTCCAAGGTGAATTTAGTGCAATCCATGCAACCAAAGAATACTCATCAACCTAGAGGAAAGAACAAGAGGAACAAAAATAATAACTCTAATACTAATAAAGGGACCGATCCCACTCAAAAAAATCAAGGGGGGGGGAATGAAAGAGAATAATAAGTGTCAGTTCCCCTACACTATTTGTGGGGAGGAACACCCTACTCATTCATGTCCTCAAAAGGATGGGATTCGTCGATTTTTGGCTTAGCAAAGGGTTCCCTAGCAGATCTACATCCTAACTCATCCTTTCCCCCCTCAACCTCAACACATGATTGAAACAAATCCTGCCCCTTTGCAAAGGGGCATAGTAGGTACCCCTCGGTGTGAGGGGTCATCCTCAAATTCTTCAATTTCCATGTGTGACTAGATGGCCAATTTGAATAATCGAGTAAAGAACTATGGAAATTTTGAGCCTACTCCTATTGTGGATGACCCAACATATTCTTCCCATCCTGGTGGCCCTCTTCAGATTGAGAATCCATCCTTTGACACACTACTTTCCCCCTAAAGGGAATTATTTGATGCATCACACATATTCCCAATATATGGACTTCCCACAAATACAACATTGTGGAAGACTTGGCCTAGGCACCGTGTGCCATGTCCACACTTGAATTCCTCCAAAGTTGCATAGCACAATGAAAATTCTTGTTTTCTGCAATAGGTGGGGTTCATCCCTTAGAGTTTATTTTGATAACCTTTGATTATGATTAGGTTCATCATAGGCTCTTCCATCAAATTAATTTTCATATCAAAGTGATATCGATGGGGAAAAATGTCTTTCGCATGGTGGTTGATGAAGGAGACTTGACTTGCATTATATATATGTCATGTTGAAATTCCCTTAACTCTCTAAATATCGACACCTTTTCCACCTTGTTGAAATAATTCATTGGACATATGTTCCAACCCCATGGGATTATCACCACTTTACTCATTAATTTATGTGGTAAGACTATCTATATTGTTGTGGAGGTCATCGATGCACCTCTTGAGTACAACTTGTTGCTCGGGTGCACTTGGTTATATGAAATTATTGTAATTGTCTTGTCAATATTTAGGGTATTACACTTCCCTCAACAAGGGAAAATAGTGACAATTGATGAACGTGTGTTTTTTACCCTAGACCTTGGATCCAATGTGAGGTCTAATGTACCCTTTGTTATTGATACCCAACAACCTTACATGAGTTTTGGTGCGAGGATGTTCAAAGAATATTCGCTAATGGGAACATTTATCCTTCCCCCACCATACTCTCCCCCGGGCATTGCTCCTTTTAATATGATTTCTTCATATACCAGTGGATCCCTTGGGTCTTCCTATACTTGGGGGGTACATCATCCCAAGGATGTTGAATATTATGGAGATTCTTTTATTCTCTCATTAGTTTAGATTGTCTATCCATCAATCTTGTCAACATCAATTGATATTGGTCAACACCTCCACCCCCATATGGAGTATGTTAAACCTACTCTTCTCGTACGAGCTGTTGACTCTCAAAGTTCACTTGATTTTATAGATATTGAGTTTCCTTCATATAATTCCATCATATATTTCATGGATGGTCTAGGTGGATATCAGTGACCACCCCCCTATTCCATGGGCTCGAAAAACAATTTTCCATATAGGTAGTTTTTCGACAGTTTTTCGGGTTCCAAACTTCTGGGGTCGTTTTGAGGCCCTAAACGACATTTTTGGGGGATTTGAGGCCCAGGTGAATATTAAAGACACTAACCTGGGATAGTCAAAAATTGTTCTTCTCGGTTATACCTTTCCAATGGTGTATCGAGTGCCCCAAACGGAGACCATATGCAAACGTTACGCCCCGGGAAGTTGATGTATCAACTACCCCCATCGGGGCCCGCAAACCTTTTGGATTTTCATCTTTCGAAGTTAGGGTTTTGGATTTTAATTATGTTAAAAAGGTATTTGGAGCCTCATTGTAACAATCATCATCTAGTGAATGATATTATTCATCACATCTCTTCTCAGAGATAAGATGCCACCATTATAGAAAGTCTTTCACTCTGTATTTTTATAGTTCTGTACATTTCGCACATTAATAGAAATAGTATATTATTGTATCTATGTGTTTGTATCTCCGATGTATTTATGTTATATTGTTGGATGTTTGATACATATCTATACATTTCTTTATTATATCTCCGCTCTCATTTCATGTCGAAAATAATCTAGATTAGTGGTATCAGAGCAGGATGCTCTTGATCGTTTTTCAGTGCATGTCCCCGACGAGGTCCGAGTATAGCAAGTTGGGTCTTGATATTGTCTCTCTTGATGACATATGCTCTCGCACGCCCAAGAAACCCTCCATGGCGGAAGAAAAGAAAAAAAAATGAGCATTATATTCTATTAATTTGTTGCTTGAGAAATCTCTCATGTGACAGAGGGACGAAATGATGGAGAATTTTTCCCACATCCTTCAATGCTTGTTGATAACAACAGGTGTGTCTTCATCAAGCGGCCACTTTGGAGGCACCTCGCCTTTCAGGGTACAGGTTAATTTTGATATTATCATATTTGAAAGTCATATAGATGTGAATGACCTAGACATATGGTTAAATCTTCTAGAAGGTTATTTATTTGTTCACCATTTTTCTGACAGGGAAAAGAGCACCTTCACACTCCTTAAGGATCTCCCCCATGTCAAACATTGGTGGGAAACTTACTAGGAGGAAAGTTCCACAGAGGAGTCTGGAATATATGGGGTCGATTCCCACTTGGGATTTTTTTGTGGATGCGGTCAAGGAACAATATTACCATGTTGGAAACTATGAAGACCAGTACATGAGATGGACCACACTGCGACAAGAGAGGGGCCAAGCAGTGTCGGAGTTCACCAATACCTTCCATACCTTATGCACCAAGATGGGTATCAAAGACTCCAAGAAACATTTGGTTATGAAATACCGCGGGGCTCTACACAGATACATCCAAACTGAAATGGGTTTTTTGGGTATCTCATCACTCAGTGGTGTGTATCGATATGTTGTTAAAATCGAGTAGAAATTTAGGCACCAAAACAAACAGGAGTTTGGATCTACAAATATGCAACAACCAAAGTATGAGGCTTCCTGAAAACTAGTATAAGCCACAGGAAAAGAAGGGTCATGGGAAGACAAATAAGGACACTAGAAAATGGTGTGATTTCTACAAAACCCCCTGGCACAACACCGATGAATGTTTCTCAAAATAGTCATTGGTGGCCAAGATCAAAGACAAGGATCTGAACCATGATTCAGAATCTGATTTTGAAAACACTGGTAAAAGACAGATCATCGACGCAGATCCCACTACTATTGTCACGACCATAGCAATTCAACCAGAAGAACCAACAAATCCTGAATAGGGGGAGAACCTTTTTCATTCACAGATGTGGGTGAAGGGGACCCCGCTACATTTTATTTTTTATAGCGGAAGCCAAAAGAAACTCATCTCAGCAGAGGTCGTCAAACAGTTGGGATTGTCGACAAAACCACTCCCACGGCCATACAACATCGGGTGGCTTCTCTAGGGATGAGATCTTCGTGTCAGACAGCAGTGTCGAGTGTCATACGACATCTAACCCTTCAAGGATGTGGTAGGATGTGATGTTTCCCCACTGGATTTCTATGATGTTCTCTTGGGCCAGCCATATATGTGGAAGTTCCATGTTGTTTATGAGTCTCGACCCCGTAGTATCATTTTTACTTTGGGGGGTCATCTCTACAGAATACAAGAGGTATTCCCAACTATTGTCCCACCTAAACAATGTTGCAAGGTAGTATCTCATACTACAAAATTTAGCATCTTCACAATCTGTTCGGAAGGTGAACAGAAGGATACTACAACCACTACAATCTCAGACCAAGCACTTGCTATCCAACAGAAGAAGGTTGGCAATATTGCAACAAAGCACAAAATTTCCTTCTGCACACAGTCATCTCAGGTATCTTAACTGGTTGAATAGATTCAACCCTGCCAGCAATAGGTCCATGACAGACTTCCACAAATCGAGGAGCACGACGTCTCCAGCAAGGAAAGAAGCTCGCTAAGATTCATATTCAGTAAACGTGTAATATCCCTTGGCCGAACCCAACTATAAATGTAATGTAAGTGTACTTAAGCTGGTGAGTTGTTTTGACATCATTTTGTAATGCACCTTCCATGGCATAGTGCACGCATGAACTGCATAGTAAAATGGTGTAGTGTGCACATTCTTGGATACCACGCACAAAAACTAAAGTGTGCGCAGTATGGAGGTCAGCGAGCCTTGTGTATATGCTATGTGTTATAGGCTAGTGAGCCAGTTATTATAAGTTGAGATGCTTATGTTTTGGAATTAGGTCAGAGAACCTAGATGTTAAAGGCCAATGTGCCTATTTTGTATATGTCTCATGATTAATATAAAATACATCATTACGTGCAAACTGACCACAATAAAAGAGATGGGGGACTGAACTTCACCAGTTAGGGAAAGGGAGGGACAAAATTTAATGGAAAGGGCTAAGATAGAGAGCTTAAGACAAAAAGGAATATTATATTAATATTTCCTAAAAGCATAAAGTATGGATAATTATTTTATCCTAAGTTCTAAAGTTGGGGACAAGTGGACCAAAGTAGATTCCAACATGAAAAGTTTCAAGTTGGGGACATTCATTCATGTCGTGGGGACTTAGCTCATTTGGTCACTTTTTCACAAGGATTCTTACTAGCAGCTTCACCATCATTCTCACCATCACTTTCACGATCAGTTTCACGATGATTCCTCCCATCACTCAGTTATCCAGTCAATGATTCCATGATCATTTTCATTCACGCAATCCGTTATCCTTCATACATTCATCTTAGTGTATATGAGCCTATTTCCGTAACCATTTATGGTTGGTGTACCTGGTTATCTTGGGAGTGGGATTGAAGAAGCGAGTTGTCGGGCCTGTGGAAAATTGAAGAGGCAGGTTGTCAGTCCCGTGAGAAATTCTTCGAGCGAGAGAATTGTTGGGGATTGATTCTCGAAGGTGCTAAACTGTAGCTACAGTTCTCTAATACTTCCTGTCCATCCTATTGTTGAATCCCTAGAAGGGAAGTGGGGAAATTGAGGGACTATTGAGCAGAGAAGGGGCACA
This sequence comes from Picea engelmannii, assembly GCA_009831015.1. Taxonomy (NCBI): domain Eukaryota; kingdom Viridiplantae; phylum Streptophyta; class Pinopsida; order Pinales; family Pinaceae; genus Picea; species Picea engelmannii. The sequence continues at coordinate 586,443 of ML777683.1, forward strand.
CTTCCTTGGGTGGGATAGGCATGTGGGGAATGAGAGGTTGTAGGTTGTTAGTTGAGTGAGCACCTGAGATGGATTATTTCATGTTGTCTATGAACCTTAGCTTGGTTAGGAACCCCTTTACCCAGGTGGAGTTCAGTCCCATATTGGGGGTGACTCACTATTGAGAGTGATGAATAGTGTAGTCTAAGGCTAGGAGGTTCATGGACGGTCTGTACGCAGTTGGTGACAATATTTCCAAGATAATTACCAATCTTGTGATAAAAAGTATATGTTGCATTGTGCTTATGTTACGATTTATCATATATGTGATTATAACTGTCTGTATGTTTATGGGTATTTCCTTGTATATGTTGCATATATGTGTTTATTGTTATTTCAGTAAGAAATCGTATATTTACATAATGTAATTGTTTGTTTATGTTTATATGTAAATCTTCTGCAAGAGTGTTGTATGTATATGTTTAAGTTGCATGTAGTTTGAAGAGAAAATTTATGTGGCATAGCTCAATTGAATACTGGGTATGTTACCGTATGTTCCGCAGTAAGAGAATGAAAGTGTTCCCTCAAGTAGCATGGCCGGGCCTGTTGAAGGCTGGGGATGTTACAAACTGGTATCAGAGCATGAGAGATTGTTAAGGAATGGCCTTCCCCGGCCTGTGGGTGGTCGGGGGACGTTACAAATTGGTATCAGAGATTCGGTTTCAAAACTGAGCCTGGATGGGCCGGAAAGGTTTAATTGAAGCAAATATTCACAGAAGATTAATTTCGAAGTGACCAAATTTCAAGTCACAGAGCATCCATGGAAAATATTGGCGTGCAGGCGCGTGCGGTAAATTTTGGCACCACACAGAAAATGTTGGTGTGCAAGTGTGCACAGTAAATTGTGGCGCCACGCGGAAGAATATCGAGTGTGGATGCACGTGCTGAATTTAGCCTTGCACAGTGAGCACGCACATAGTAATGTGCACATGGGGTGCACAAGTATTGCATAACACCGAGGAGTTATGTTGGTGTGTGCATAGTATGAGTATAAGTTGTCTCGCGATAGTGTATTCAATGGTGCGCATAGATTATTATGCGCAGTGGGGCATATTGAACTTTGGCATGGTACAATGCATAGCAAAAAATGCATGTTGAGTATCAGTGTGTGATACCAAAATTGTGTACATTGGATATTGGTGCACAACGCAAAAGTAGTGTGCACAAGTTGTCAACGCGATGGAGAAGAAATGCATAGTGGATATAGGTGCGTGGAAGCATGATTTACTTTGTGGTGTTGTTGTGCATGATAAATATGGATGTACAGGTTGAATTTTAGTGCACGCTAAGTCGTTTGGAAGGCGATGAGTCTGAGTTTAATTTGCATAATATTAGAGGAAAAAGAAACACGCAACCGCATCGGAGCATTAATTAAAAAGAATTCTAAGTTTTATATTCCTATGATTTAGACAGATGGAAGCAAAATATAATCTTACAAGAAAAGCAATGAAAGAAAACAAGATTCATAACACAACCAATTAAAATTTTGTAATAAACAGTCCAAAATCTGCTTCTTCATTTATATAATTGTATTAATCCCAAAATTACAAAAAGGGGATAATAAAAGTTATCTTGTTGTAAAAGGGTCGTTTAAGAACAGGCCTATCATCTCTGGTGCTCCTTACCTCTGCTACCAGCTGTCCAAAATTCACTAAAATATATTTAATTTTAGTTGAAGAATCATTTCAGCTTAGTGATCTCCTCCTTTAAAGAATCTAACCAGACTGGTTGATTCTCTCCAACACTTTCAGTCGTTTCAGTTGTGGATTCCTCCTTCTTCTGTCGCTTTCTCCTTTTCTTCTTAGCAGCTGGCCTATTGATGATTAAATCCTTCATAGTGGGATTCAGCCTGACTTCCAACTGCGAGTCTATATCCGGCTCTGTGTGGAATTTAGTAGATAGAATGTGAGCAATTACCCTTTCCTCCTTATTCGCAAGAAAGTATAGCATGTTGCCCGAATAACCAGTTTCACTAGATTTAACCTTGTCCATGTATCTCAGGTTGTGGATACCAAAATGATTTTATAGAGAGAAGAAAGTCGAGCAATTTGGATATTTCTTCATTTATGGATAAGAAGATGCCTTCATACTTGAGGATTGGTAGTTATAGAATCCCAATTATGAAGCACAGACAAACTATGTACAAGTACGTTGGGGTTCCATGCTCATCTAATCCATTTCAAATGATTATCTTTTGAGTTCATTACATGGAGGTGTTTAGATGATGTTACATGGTTGTGAAGTATCGAACGAGTGAAACGGGGTGATCTGACTAGCTGTTGCTCGTTCCACGAGTGGTGGATTTGACATATTGAAGCACATGATACCGCATCTTGGCAAAAGTGGTTTCAGCAAACCACTTTCTTACCCAGATGTATCTCTGAAGGTGCCACACATCTATGATTCTCAATACTTGGGTCTTATCTAGAATTATCATGGTGATAACACCAGGAAATCGGATGAGATAATGTTGATGTATATATTGAACCAAAATGGTTCCTATTTTTCATGAATTGTTGAATTGTTAGCTTGATAAGTTTCGATCGCTGAACATTTTGCAGAATTAACAACAACTAGATCAGATCAAACCAATGCAGAGTCCATAGGAATGGAAGAGGCACAGGGAAATTATAGTTAGAAAGATGAGAGAAGAGGGATGGTTGTCCATTTGGGAATTGAAGGAACAAACTCCAATGGACATGGAGAAGAAAGGAATGAAAACATGAATATGGAAAAGACCATTAAAAATTTGTAGAAGGAAGTCCAAATCCATAAAGCTGATAATGAAAGGCTTATGAGAGCCAAGGAGCAACAAGATGAATTAAACATGAAGTTATTGGAGGGATTAAATAGAATAGAAAGAAATTGATTAAGGAGGGTGGCTTAAGAAAATCTAGAAGTCACAAGACTTCGGATGAGGAAAGAAAAGCAAGAATTATTAGTAGACATCACCATCACTCCCCAAGGAATTCCAATAAGAGAGCAGGAAACAGCTCAAGTCCATCCACTGTCAGAAGGTATAAGAGGTCCGGAGTGGATGAACTATGAGTAGAAATGAACAAAATCAAACCTCCTACATTTGATGATGAGCACAAAAAGGACGAAGATGCAGAAACATGGTTTTTGGGCATGAGAAAGTATTTTCAACTGCATAATTATTCTTCTCATGCAGAAGGTAGAATTGCTATCTATAAACTCAAGGGAAAGGCCTCCATGTGGTGGGATCATCTTGTGCAGGTGCAACACATTAAAGAGAAAAGTGTCACTTGGAGGGAATTCATGAAGTATTTTGAGAAGAAATACTTGACTAAGAGATACTATGACAAGAAAATGAAAGAGTTCTTTGAAATCAAGCTTGGAAGTATGACCATATATGAATATGAGAGAAGGTTTATAGAACTACTGAAGTATGTCTCTTTCATAAAGGATGAGACATTCAAAATTCAAAGGTATTTGAGTGAATTGCCATCATTCATCAGTGACAAAATATAGTATGATGATCCCAAGACATTGGAAGAGACCATAAGGTGAGCTAAATGCCTATATGATTAGTAGAAAGCAAGGCCAACTTTCCAAAAGGCTTGGGAAGACAATAAGAAATTCAAGATGGATCAGAGGAAGAAGTGAGCTAAGACACCATTCTTCAAAACTAATCCACAAGGACAACAAATGCCTAAAGAACACAGAATGATTGACACGGGGAGTCAAAGTCCAAGGCAACCACCTATTCAATGTTGGGGTTGCAAAGGAGATCATAGGTTCAGAGATTGTCCTCACAGAGGTGAAAAAGGTAGGGTTGTTCACAATGTACAACAAGTTGAAATAGTGGAGGACATGGGAAGATATGTGCCAAGGATCTATGCAGCCCTGGACAACAAACAAGCAGAGTATCAGTCCCACATGATTGAAGTGGAAGGTATGATCAACAACCAAACCATTGTTATTTTAATTGATTCATAAGATAGTCATAGTTATATAGACCCTAAGATGGTGGAAAGTTTACAATTGCCAAGAAGCAAGCATGGGAAATCCTAGTTGGTGCAGCAGGCTACAGGAGCCAGAATAAAAGTCAATGAGATGGTTAAGTCATGCCTCATAGACATGAATGGACTGAACACCAAGGTAGATTTGAACATCTTTCCTTTAGGTTCCTATGATTCTCTAATTGGGATGGATTGGTTGGACCAACATTCTCTTAGACTATCACAAAAAATAATTTACTTTCCTGGATGAGGAAGGGAAACTAAGGAAAGTGCAGGGAATTCCTAGGGCAGTAACCATTAGAGAAATTTCAGCATTGCAGCTGAAGAAATGTTACAGAAAAGGGTGTCAAATAATTGTAGCTCATTTGGCGGAGACACATAAAGATAAGGTGTCAAATTTGGAGGATTATTCAGTCCTGGAAGATTTTGAAGATGTATTCAAGGAGGTACCAGGACTACCCCCAAGGAGAGACATTGATTTCTCTATAAATCTAATGCCTAGAGCATCTCCAGTGTCAAAGACTCCTTACAAAATGAGTACACCAGAGTTGAAGGAGTTACAAATGCAGCTTGAAGAACTTCTGAAGAAGGGGTATATATGCCCAAGTGTGTCACCTTGGGGTGCCCCAGTCTTGTTTGTGAAAAGTAAATATGGCACATTAAGATTGTGCATTGACTTCAGACAGTTGAATAAAGTGACTGTTAAGAACAAGTATCCTCTGCCAAGGATTGATGATCTCTTTGATCAATTGAAGGATGCAAAGATATTTTCAAAGATAGATCTCATATCAAGATACCATAAGGTAAGGATTAAAGAAGAAGATATTAGCAAGACCGCCTTCAAGACAAGGTATGGTCATTATGAGTTCACAGTGGTGCCATTTGGGTTGTCAAATGCACCAATTGTTTTCAAGTGCTTAATGAATGGTGTTTTCCGAGAATATTTGGACAAGTTTGTCATTGTATTTTTGGATGGCATTCTTATATATTCTAAGTTAGAAGAAGAGCATGAACATCATTTGAGTATGGTGTTGCAAGTATTAAGGGAGCATCAGTTGTATGTCGAATTGAGCAAGTGCTCATTTTATCAGAAACAAATTCATTATTTGGGGCATATTATTTCAAAGGATGGGATAGCAGTGGATCCTAAGAATATAGAAGCCATTAGAGAATGGTCAGCGCCAAAGAATGTGACAGAGGTGAGATCATTCATGGGTCTTGTAGGCTACTGCAAAAGATTTATTGAAGGATTCTCAAAGATTTCACACCCAATCACTTCCTTGCAAAGAAAGGGGGTGAAGTTTCAGTGGACACTGGATTGCGAAAAGAGTTTCCAACACTTGAAACAATTGTTGAAAAGTGATCCAATATTAAGTATTGTAGACCCAAATGAAGACTTCATTGTATGCACATATGCATGTAATGAAGGACTTGGTGGAGTTCTCAGTCAAAATGGGTTTGTTATATGTTATGAATCAAGGAAGATGAAGGAGCATGAAAGAAACTATGCCACTCATGATTTGGAGTTGGCAACCATAGTGCATTCCTTGAGGAAATGGAGACACTACCTCATGGGAAAGAGGTTTGAGTTAAGAAATGACCACAATGGTCTGAAATATTTATTTGATCAGCCAAATCTAAATGCTAGGCAAAGTAGATGGTTAGAATTTCTAAGCAAATATGACTTTGATATAAAGCATATCAAGGGGAAAGAAAATAAAGTGGTTGATGCACTCAGTAGGAGGGTGCATCAACTACATGCTACAACCATTAGCATGTATCAGACTAATATTAAAAGAAAAATTCTAGAGGCTGCAAATGCAGATCTACAATACAGAGAATTGGTAGCAATGCTACAACGGGGTAAGATGCCACAAAAGGTGGATAATTATAATTTGGGAATAGATGGAATATTGTTGTACAAGAACATAATTTTTGTCCCAAATGTCCAGGACTTGAAACATACGATTTTGCATGAAATTCCTAATGTTCCTTATGCAGGGCACCCTGGATATCATAAAACCATGGAAGTGATCAAGAGCCATTAATTTTGGCTAGGTATGAAGAGAGAGATCGCCGAATACATTGCTAGATGTATGGAATGCTAAAAAGTTAAAGCTGAGCATAGGCATCCAGCAGGGTTGTTGCAACCTTTACCCATTCCTTAATGGAAGTGTGAAGTGGTGACAATGGATTTTATTACGAGATTGCCTAGAACAGGCAAGCTGCATGATTCAATCATGGCGGTGGTGGACAAGATTACAAAATATGCCCATTTTATTCCACTGAAAAGTACTCACAAGGCAGCAGATGTTGTTGATATTTTCATGAAGGAAGTGGCATGATTTCATGGAATTCCTAAAACAATTGTGTCCGACAAAGACCCAAAATTCACCTCGAATTTCTAGAAAGGATTGTTCAAAGGATTTGGAACGAATCTGAACTTTAGTACATCTTATCATCCTAAGTCTGATGGACAGACAGAGAGGGTGAACAAAGTAATAGAAGACATATTGAGAATGTATGTGATGGACAAACCATCAAAATGGGAAGACTACCTACACTTGGTAGAATTCGCTTACAACAATGGGTATCAAGCATCGTTGAAGATGATCCCATTTGAAGCACTTTATAGTAGAAAGTGCAATACTCCAGTGAGATGGGATAACCCAGTTGATAGGAAATTAGTTGGGCCAAAGTTGCTCAAGAAGATGGAGGACCAAATGGTAAAACTTAAGCAGAATTTAAAAGCTGCCCAAGACAGAAAGAAATGTTATGCTGATAAGAATAGAACCCACGGAGAATTCAAAGTGGGTGATCATGTTTTCCTGAAGGTGAAAGCTAACAGGAGTTCCCTGAAGCTGGGAAGTTGTGCCAAGTTGGCAACCAGATTTTGTGGGCCATTTGAAATCCTAGAGAGGATTGGTCTAGTTGCTTATATGATTGCATTGCCTGCATCTATGTCTATTCATAATGTATTGCATGTATCATTGCTAAAGAAATATATACCTGATGTTGATCATGTTATTGATTGGAATGTGATTCAGGTGGAGCAAGAAGGCACTTTTCAAGTGCATCCAGTGTGCATTTTGGACCAAAAAATCAAGCAGCTCCGGAATCGATTCATAGGGATTGTAAAGGTCCAATGGACCTGGTACAGTCTTGAGGACGCTATTGGGGAGCATGAGGATGCAATGTGAGCAGAATACCCACATCTTTTTGAAGATTTTTGAAAATTCTGTTGTATACAGGTATATGTTGCACTGAGGATAGTGCATAAATAAGGGGAGGGGATTGTAATATCCCTCAGCCAAACCCAACTGTAAATGTAATGTGAGCGTACTTAAGCTGGTGAGTTGTTTTGACATCATTTTGTAATGCACCTTCCATGGCATAGTGCGCGCATGAACTGCGTAGTAAAATGGTGTAGTGTGCACATTCCTAGGTATCGCGCATAGTAACTAAAGTGCGTGAAGTATGGAGGTCAGTGAGCCTTGTGTATATGCTATGTGTTATAGGCTGGTGAGCCAGTTATTATAAGATGAGATCCTTATGTTTTGGAATTAGGCCAGAGTGCCTAGATGTTAAAGGCCAGTGCACCTATTTTGTATAGTCTCATGATTAATATAAAATACATCGTTGCACACAGACCGACCATGATAAAAGAGATGGGGGACTGAACTTCGCCAGTTAAGGAAAGGGAGGGCCAAAAGTTAAGGGAAAGGGCTAAGGTAGAGAGATTAAGCCAAAAAGGAATATTATATTAATATTTCTTAAAAGAATAAAGTATGGATAATTATTTTATCCTAAGTTCTAAAGTTGGGGACAAGTGGACCAAAGTAGCTTCCAACATGACAAGTGTCAAGTTGGGGACATGCATTCATATCGTGGGGAATTAGCTCATTTGGTCACTTTTTCACGAGGATYGTTACCGGCAGCTTCACCATCATTCTCACCATCACTTTCACGATCAGTTTCACGATGATTCATCCCATCACTCAGTTATCCAGTCAATAATTCCATGACCATTTTAATTCACGTAGTTTGTTATCCTTCAGACATTCATCTCACTATATCTAAGCCTGTTTCCATAACCATTTACAATCGGTGTACCTAGTTAGCTTGGGAGCGAGATTGAAGAAGTGGGTTGTCAGGCCCGTGGAAAATTGAAGAGGCGGGTTGTCATGCCCGTGAGAAATTCTCCAAGCGAGAGAATTGTTGGGGATTTATTTCTAAAGGTGCTAAAATGCAGCTACAGAAGGTGCTAAACTATAGATACAATGCTCTGAGACTTCCTGTCCGGCCTGTTGTTGAATCCCTGGAAGGGAAGTGGGGAAGCCGAGGGACTATTGAGAAGAGAAGAGGCACACTTCCTTGGGTGGCACAAGCATGTGGGGAATGAGAGGTTGTAGGTTGTTAGTTGAGTGAGCACCTGAGACGGAGTCTTTCCCGTTGTCTATGAACCTTAGCCTGGTTAGGAACCCCTTTACCTGAGTGGAGTTTAGTCCCAGCTCAGGGGTGACTCACTGTTGAGAGTGATGAACAGTGTAGTCTAAGGCTGGGAGGTTCATGGACGATTTGTACACAGTTGGTGACAATATTTCCAAGATAAGTACCAATCGTATGATAAAAATTATATGTTGCATTGTGCTTATGTTACGGTTTATCATATATGTGATTATAACTGTCTGTATGTTTATGGGTATTTCCCTATATATTCTACATATATTTGTTTACTGTTATTTCAATAGGAAATTGTATATTTACATAATGTAATTGTTTGTTTACGTTTATATGTAAAGCTTCCGCAAGAGTGTTGTATCTATATGTTTAAGTTGCATGCAGTTTGAAGAGAAAATTTATGTGGCATAGCTCAGTTGAATATTGGGTATGTTACCGTATGTTCCACAGTAAGCGAACGAAAGTGTTCCCTTGAGTAGCATGGCCTAGCCTGTTGAAGGCTGGGGATGTTACAAACCGGTATCAGAGCATGAGATATTGTTCTGGAGTGGCCTTCCCCGACCTATGGGTGGTCGGGGGACGTTACAAAATGCTTCCATCTCTTCCCCAGGAACTCAATGCAATAGAGACTATTTCTTACTAAGGAGGGAGGATTGATCTAGGTGGATATTAGTGGCTACCCACCTACTGTACGAGCTCAAAAAATAGTTTTCCATCTTGGCAATTGTTTGGGTTCCAAACTTATGGGGTCGTTTTGAGGCCCTAAATGACGCTTTTTATGGATTTGGGGCCCAAGTGACTAACAAAAGCATTGACCTGGGAAAGTCGAAAATCATTCTTCTCGGTCATACCTTTCCAAAAGTTACGCCCCCAAGAAGTTGATGTATCAACTACCCCCATCGGGGCCCACAAACCTTTTGTATTTTCATCTTCCAAGTTTAGGGTTTTGGACTTTACTTATGTTAAAAAGGCCTTTGGAGCCTTATTGTAAAAATCATCTTCTGGTGAATGAGAGTAGCCATCACATCTCTTCTCAAAGATAAGTTTTCACCATTATAGCGAGTCTTTCACTATGTATTTTTGCAGTTATGTACATTTCGAACATTAATAGAAATAGTGTATTATTGTATCTATGTGTTTATATATCCAATATATTTATGTCATATTGTTGGATATATAATATATCTCTGTACATTTCTTTATTATATCTCTACTCTCATTTCATGCCAAAAATAATTTGGATCAGTGGTATCAAAGCAGGATGCTCTTGATTGTTTTTCAGTGCATGTCCTCGATGAGGTCCGAGTATAGAAAATTGGGTCTCGAGCTTCTCTCTCTTGAGGACAATGTCTCTTGCACACCCAAGAAACCCTCTATGGTGGAAGAAAATAAAAATGATGGAGCATAAGATTCTATCAATGTTTTTCTTGAGCAAGCTCTCACACGACAGGGGGATGAAATGATGGAGAATTTTCTCCACATCCTTCAACGCATGTCGATAACACTAGGTATGTCTTCATCAAGCAGCCACTTTGGAGGCACCTCTCCTTTCAAGGTATAGGTTAATTTTGATATTCTCATATTTGAAGGTCAGATAGATGTGGATGCCCTAGACAAATGGTTAAATCTGTTAAAAGGTTATTTCTTTGTTCACCATTTTTCTGACAGGGAAAATATCACCTTCGCACTCCTTAAGGCTATCCCCCATGTCAAACATTGGTGGGAAACTTACTGGGAGAAAAGTTCCACAGAGGAGTCTGGAATATATGGGGTCTATCCCACTTGGGATTTTTTTGTGGATTCAGTCAAGGAACAATATTACCTTGTTGGAAACTATGAATATGAGTACATGAGATGGACCACACTGTGGAAAGAGAGGGGTCAAGCAGTGCCATAGTTCACCAATACCTTCCATACCTTACGCACCAAGTTGGGTATCAAAGACTCTGAGCGACATTGGTTCTGAAATACTGCAAGGCTCTGCACAGATACATCCAAACTGAAATGGATTTTCTGGATATCTCCTCACTCGGTGTTGTGTATCGATATGATGTTAAAATCAAGCAGAACTTTAGGCACCAGAAAAAACAGGAGTTTGGATATGCAAATTCCCAACAACCAAAGTATGAGAAAGATGACCCTAACAAACAACTTCCTGAAAACCAGTATAAGCCACAGGAAAAGAAGGGTCATGGGAAGACAAAGAAGGACACTGGAAAATGGTGTGATTTCCACAAAATACCATGGAACAACACCGATTAATGTCGCTCAAAAAAATCATTGGTGGTTGAGATAAAATATAAAGAGCCAAACCCTGATTCAGAATATGATTCTGAAAATATTGGTAAAAGAAAGATCATTGACACAGACCCCACTACTATTGTTGTGACCGCAACAATTCAACCAGAAGAACCAACATATCCTGAAGAGGGGGAGTGCCTTTTTCATTCACATATGTGGGTAAAGGGGACCCTGCTTCATTTTATTGTTAATAGTGGAAGCCATAAGAACCTGATCTCAGTAGAAGTTGTCAAACAGTTGGGATTGTTGACAACACCACACCCGCAGCCATACAACATCAGGTGGCTTCGCTAGGGACGAGATCTTCATATCATATAGCAATGTCGATTTTCATACGGCATCCAACCATTCAAGGATGAGGTATTATGTGATGTTTCCTCACTGTATGTCTATGATTATTATCTTGGTCCAGCCATATATGTGGAAGCGCCATGTTGTTTATGAGTCTCAACCCTATAGTGTCATTGTTACTTTGGGGGGTCATCTCTACATAATACTATAGGTAGTTACAACTACTGGCCCACCTAAACAATGTCGCAAGGTATTATCTCATACTACAAAATTTAGCTTCTTCACAATTTGTTCGAAAGGTGAATAGAAGGATACTACAACCACTACAATCTCGGACCAAGCACCTTCTATCCAACAAAAGAAGGTCGACAAGATTGCACCAAAGCATAAAACTTTCTTTTACACATAGTCATCTTAGGTAGCCCAACTGGTTGAACATATTCAACCCTGCCAACAAAATGTTTGTGATAGCCTTCCACAAATTAAGTAGTGTGACGTCTCCAGCAAGGCAAGCAGCTCACCAAGATTCAAATTCAGCAAACGCTTCTCTCTCTTCCCCAAGAACTCAACGCAATGGAGACCATTGATTTCTAAGGAGGGAGGATTGATCCATGTGGATATCGGTGGATGCCCACCTATTCCACAGGTTCGAAAAACGGTTTTCCATCTTGGTAGTGTTTCGACAGTTTTTCGGGTTCTAAACTTTTGGGGTCATTTTGAGGCCCTAAACGACGTTTTTTGGGGATTTGGGGCCCAAATGAATACTAAATACACTTACTTAAGCCAGTTTAAAATCATTCTTCTCAGTTATACCTTTCCAATGGTGTATCGAGTGCCCCAAACGGAGATAGTATGAAAACGTTACACCCCCGAAAAGTTGACTTATCAACTACCCCCATCGGGGCCCGCAAACCTTTTGGCTTTTCATCTTCCAATGTTAGGGTTTTAGATTTTAATTATGTTAAAAATGTCTTTGGAGCCTCATTTTAACAATCATCTTCTAGTGAATGAGAGTAGCCGTCACATCTCTTCTCAGAGATAAGCTGCCACCATTCTAGCGAGTCTTTCACTCTATATTTTTACATTTTTGTACATTTCGCACATTAATAGAAATAGTGTATTATTGTATCTATGTGTTTATATCTCAAATATATTTATGTTATAGTGTTGGATATCTTATACATCTATATACATTTCTTTATTATATCTCCGCTCTCATTTCGTGCCGAAAATAATCTGGATCAATGGATTCCTTAAATAATCCCAAGAATGAAGTGATGCACCAATCATCTTGTCCTGATTTGGAACCAATGAGATTTATGACAATGAGTTGTGATCTGAGACTAGGGGCATTTTCTAGGGCATCCAGTAGCCCTCCCTATCTTGGCCCTTTTCTTCCTTGGTTATCTTTTTCAAAAAAATCCATTGAATTATATTCTTCCCATTATACTGAATATTTATGTTTCATACCTCCTTGACATATTTATGGGCATCATCAAGGGGATTCCCTATCTCATGAAACCACTCAACATGAGTATCTTCGACTACATAGATTCATTTTTTATGTGGCATGGCCCTGGAATGGTGTGCCATATGATGCCAACAATGGCTCATGAGTTTATCTATGACAATTAAGATCCTTGGTTGAAGCATAGTAATCATCTCTACCTTTCATGAACCATCAAAATGCATAGTTCTTTGTACATAGGTGCATGGTATGAGTGATTTTGTTTTGCATATATCATATCCAAAAAATCCAAAAACATTTTGTTTTTTGAGATTTCACTATGCATTTTGACCCTAGACTCTAATTTACATGTGTTGACATGATTATGGGGACTCTTTTTTACAAAGATGGTGACTTCCACTGAACTTGAGGTACATATTCTTGAATTGGAGTATAGGGATAGGTTTTTCCTTGCATCCATGATTTTCATTATTAACCATCCCCTTTTTTGTCACATGTCTTAGGTTTGATCCTTTTAGTGTGTGACATTAGCCACTCCAATTTTGCATGTCGTAACTTGTTCAGTAGTGCCTACCCTCCATGGGCACTATAGTTAGCACCCAAATTTCTATTTTATGCCCATGCTACGATTTCTTGTAGGCTTTGGAACCCTCATGTAGTCCCTCCATGACTTGACGTTGAGACTCATTTTCCTCTCTTCACATATATTATGGCTATATCCTGAGGGGTTTCCCAAAACATTTATGTGGCTTGATGGTCACATATGCATTTGCTTCTTGCATCACATATCCCACCACTACACTGTTGTTTTCCCAAATCCAACTTACCTCTATTGCAATATCCTTTGACTATTTTCATATTGCATTATATAGTCTCTATTTTGCATCCACCTACCCATGGAGAGAACAGATGCTAAGAGTGGATCTCACTTACCATTTCCATTTGCATTCATTTTGATTAGTTCAGTTCCATGTGCTTCAAACATAGGAACATGTTTTTAAGACACTCATTATCTCCTCATGAGTATACTTTTATCTCTTTTTTGGACTCATTAAAGGACATAAAAAAGAGACACTTCGAGTACACTTTTACCTCTTTTTAAGACTTGTTAAAAGACACGAAAAAGACACCATCATGAGTATACTTTTGACTCTTTTTTCAGACTCATTAAAACTGAATGAAGAAGACACTATCGATCATACTTTTATCTCTCTTTCGTTCTCATTAAACCGTGAAGGAAACACCAAACAACCAAAAATAAAGAGTGGTGTTTTTTTTACCATTGATCTATCCTAAAATGGAAGGATCAATTGAGTTTCCCTTGAACATAGCACCTGCTTGAGTCATCATCTTACAGTTGGGTTTTAACTTTCCTAGGTTTCATCCTAGTAATATGAGTCACAGATACTCCTCTGACGGGTTAGTCTTACAGTGATCATGGAGAGTGCTTCAATTCCTCCTACATTATACCACTATATTTTTCTATCTCTTGTGTCTCACTACCAATTCATCTTTATGTCATTCTATATGTTCAAGGGAATTTTGAGCCTAATTCAACCATCTGTTATTTTGTTGACTTTCTGAGTTGACCATCCCTATATTAGAGATATTAAACACTCACCTAGGTAATTATTTTCCTAAGGTTGATAATCCAATGTTGAGGGTGCTTCCATAGATGAGAATATTCTCTCTTTATAATATTCCCATACTAATTAGGGTGCCTCTCTTTAGTTCAGAGTTAGTTACACCTAAGTTAGACTAGTGGAAGTTAGTCATGCATGGAAACCTCGGCTTTATCACCAACATTTGCATGTTCACCTTGGTTTCCTCACTAGGAGTGTACATATCTCATGCATGTGGCTAGAAGGGTGCATATATTTTGATTTCATGTGTTTCTCTCACTTCCACACATGTGAATCAGTTAACTAATGATTGCATGGATCATTTAACTAGGACTAGCTGGAAAATTACTTCAGTTTTTGTCAGTGAGTGTCTAGATATCTCTAGATCACTACTATGGTGACTTCACTTATCCATGTAGAGTATATCATGTGTATTTTACCATTTTACTCAAAATTTAATACAATTATTTTGATTCTACTCTCTTCTCTTCTCTCTTGCAAGATTTGTGTGTTCATTTTCTACTAGCTAGGTTCACTGTGAAAACTTCACATGGTATCAAAGCCTTTATTTCTAGGATAAAACGCATAATAATTTATATTTTTAGGTACATGAGGGATATGTAGTCAGAAAATATGGATTACTCACTGACAATACTTCTCAAGCCTCAAAACTACTTTGAGTGGAATATGAAAATTATGAATCAGCTAAGATGAAGAGGCTTGTACCGAATTACTATGGAAACAGAGATTGAGCCAAATTATGATGTTGAGAATAATATGTATCTCAACCACATTGATGAGTCCTATGACTTCCTCTACATGTCTATGTCCCCCAAGATTTTTTTTCACATTGAAGCGTGTACCAGATCATATGATATTTGGACAAAAATGAGGGATATCTTTGGAAAACATGATGAAATGAGAGACCATATGCTCAAGGTTGAGATAAATTAATTAGATCTGAGGAATTTTGATAACACCCAAGACTTATTTAGGAAGTGAAAGTCCCTCCTCCTTCATCTAAAGGGATGCAGTGTTGATAAATCAACTCAAAAAACCCAATAGATAGTTTTTATTCTAGAAAAACTTGGTCTAGATTATGTTATTTTTGTCTCATATTTCCATACAAATAGATTCACTTTAGGATCTACCTTAAAAATGTTGACACTAGATCAGTTTATTGAAACCCTCATACATGAGAAATAAAATCACATCAATATGGGGATAATTAATGGATCTAATGCACATGCACTTGTTGTGCATGAGAGAAACAACACATGCAATCTGAAGACCAAGAAAAAAGGCAAGGGAAATGAACATGCAGAGCCAAAGAATAAATGGTACTCCAAACCCTTCGATGATTCCTCGGGCTCCAAAGGTGGAAAAGGAAATAAAGGGAATACCAAATGTGGTTACTACAACCACAATTATCATCCTGAGTTTTCATGCATGAAGAAGCAGAATGATTAGATGGCATAGATTCTTCAAAAGAACAACCTTTGGGATCCCATTTCCAAAGCTACCAAGAAGAAGCCAGAAGATCAAGAAAAATGAGGTAATCCTCATGCATTGATTACCATTAACTCTTCTCTTAATTCAAGGATCTTATATTCAGGTGCATCCCACTATATGGCAGAAATAGAGAATGTTTTATCTTTTATTTTTGTATGCATGGGTCCTTTCATCCTCATGGGATATGGTACCCTAGTTGAGTTCATTGGCCAAGGGAGAGTAGAAATACCACACAGAAGTTTTGAGAATATGTTGCATGTTCCAAAACTCTTTGTGAATATGCTCTCTATTTATTAGATAATGCATTCTAGTACAGGAAAAAGAGTGGAATTCACACATGATTATGTAATCATATTTGATATGTGTGATAACTCCACGATTGTTTTTGGTTAGGTAAAACACCAATCGTGTTTGTATATTTTTAGTAAGTTCATTAGTAAATATGATTATGATTTATTACGGATGCATGTTGATGATACTCCTAGATTATGACATGAGATATTTGACCATATAAACTTCAAATACATGCATCAACTATGAAAACAAAAAATGGTCATTGGGTTTCCCAACATACATTTTTCCAAATGAGTTTGTCAAGGATGTGCTCTTGGAAAACATCCCTGGGAGAATTTTGAGAAAGGGAAGGCCTAGAGGGCCTCCTCTCCTTTAAAGATCATAGTGGTTTTATGGGACCCTTTCCTCACTTTTCCATCAACAAAGAAAGGCACTTTCTTAAATTTATTGATGATTTCTCACGATACACTTGGGTGAATTTTCTCAAGCAGAAGTCCAAGGTTTTTGATCATATAAAATACTTTTAAGAACATGCAAAGAATCATTCCAGGAGAAAGATAAAAATCCTCTTCATAGACAATGGGGGGGAATATGTGAACTAATATTTCCAACATATTTGTTTAGAGGTAGGTATACAACTACAAAACAAAGTACCTTACACTCTGCAGCAAAATGAAGTAGCCGAGAGGAAGAAAAAATCCCTCAAGGAGATGTCCACTTGCATGTTGCATGGAATATATCTACCTCCCAAGCTTTGGGCCAAGGCACTTAACTATGCTAACCACATTTATAAAAAATCTCCTCATATATATATCAAGGACAAAACTCCTTTTGAGGCATGGAGCGGAAACAAACCAGAAGTCACCCACTTCCAAATATTTGGATCATGTGCATGGGCCCACATACCCTTTGAAAAGAGGAAAGAATTACATCCATAGAGTATTGTGTGCATATTCATGGGATATCTAGATGATATGAAGAGTTATAGGTTACTTGATCCCTCTACTAACAAGCTCATCATTGAGTGCAATGTTAATTTTGAGGAAACTCCCTTGCATGCACCATCAGAGACAGATGTAAATACCTTAGTACCACTAGTTGCACCATATGTCAGTTATGATGAGTCCACTCACTCATATCATGGTTCATATATGAGTTCTGAATATGATTCGAAAGATGATAAACATGCCAATGATCAACATCCAAATGTTGAGACACCACAGATGCCCAAATGGGCACAAACCACCCTACATGTAGCAAGAGACCTTGTGGGGGATCCAACAAATCAAAGAAGGATGAGGTCTCATATTTAGGATCCTCCTTATGCACTTACAACTACCAAACCAGTGATTCCCATTTATTTCTATATGGTTCTATCTTCAGAACTAAAAACCTATGCAAAGGTTGTAGGGAATGCCTTCTAGAAATATGCCATGAAAGAGGAGTATAAATATCTCCTCGAGAACCAGACTTAGGATTTGGTTCCATTTCCTTCATATAAGAAGCTTGTCATATGTAGATGATTCTACAAGACCAATAAGGAAGCAGACGAGAAGGTGAACAAGTATAAGGAAATATTGGTTGCTAAAGGTTTTTAGGACATCCATGGGATAGACTATGATGATATATTTTCTCCCATATAAAATATGGACTCTATCTGATTGAACCTTTCCATTGTGGAAACCAGGGGGTGGGAAGTTCACCAAATAGATTTGAAGAATATTTTTCTTCACGGGGATCTCTCAGAGGATCTTTACATGGATTAGCCACAAGGGTTCATTCATAACTCATCCTTAGTGTGCTGACTAAAAAAATCCCTCTATGGTCTCAAGTAGGTTCCTAGAGCATGGTACAAAAAGATGGATGCCTACTTGAATTCTCATAATTTTGTTAGATGCAAATCACATCCAAATGTGTACACACTGAAAACTTATACTCCTTGTTGATATTTTTTTATGTTCATGATCTCCTGATTAGAGGAAGTTCATCCTCAACAATTTCTACAGTCAAAGGAATTTTTCATGATAGGTTCTCTATATGGACATGGGTCTATTCCACTTTTTCCTTGGTCTTGAGATCAATCATGATTCTTCAGGAATTAGTCTATCTCATACTAAGTATGTTAGGGATCTCTTGGTTATATTGCACATGACCGACTACAAGTTAGTAGCCACACCCTTTCTGCCTAGGGTACATCTTGAGGATGGTGGGGGTACACCAGTGGTGGACAACACCTTGTATCAAAAAATTTTGGGGATCCTTCTATATCTCACCCACACCTGACTAGATCTCTCATATGTAGTAGGAAAATTTTCTAGGAACATGTAGGAGCCACATGAGCTACACTGGAAGGATTCCAAGTGCATACTAAGATATGTTTAGGGCACTACAAGTTATGGGATCCTCTGTGTAGAAAGTTGTGCATTATATCTCATAGGATTCATAAATTCTAATTGGGTTGTTGATAGCACATATTGCAAGTCCAAATTTGGGTACATGCTTAGTTTGGGTTCTCATCCCATTTGTTGGTTGAGAAAAAAGTAGTCATATATTTCTCTATCGTCGGAAGAGGATGACTATAGAGGAGCGATCAACATCACTGTTCAAGCCCTTTGGCTTTAAAACTTCCTCATTGTGCTTGGAATCTAGTTTCATCATCCAACAGTCATTTAGTGTGAAAATCATAGTACTCTCAAGTTTTGAAGAGACCTAGTGCAGCGACAACGAACCAAACACATTGATATCTATATGCATTATATCAGAGAGATGGTACATGACAGGATCATTGATTTGTACTATTTTCCATCCACCGAACAGACTACAAAAATATTCACCAAGACATTTACTGAGAAGAAGTTCCATCTTTTGCATGATTTTCTTGGAGTGAAGGACAAATTTTCTTAGCAACTTCCTTTCTTCCTTCTTCTTCTATGATGCATTGTACTTTGAGTGGGGGGTTTTCCAATGAGTTTTTCCTTATTTCCTCTATTTTTTCAGTTTCATTATTATATTAATTGTACAATGAGTACCTAACATGGCCTTGGTTATCAGGACCCATTCATCATGTACACCCTAGTAGTATTCAAGGAGGGTGTTGGAGATATTACACACTCACCTAGGTAATTATTTTCCTAAGGTTGATAGTTCAATATTGAGGGTGATTCCATAGATGAGAATATTCTCTCTTGAGAATATTCCCCTACAAATTAGGGTGCATCTCTTTAGTTCATAGTCAGTTACACCTCAATTATACTAGTGTAAGTCACTCATGCATGGAAACCTCGGTTTTGTTGATTATTTGGGTTGCTTTTCATTGATGTCAACCCTTGAAGAAAGTCTTGTAGCAAATTCTGGTAGCACAAAGGTTTGGGTAATGGAACCAAGTTTGTTTGATGGATAATGGTATGATTTTTGATATATTTGCAGGAAATACTATTCTAGATGGATATTACATGTCATGCCATTTTCAGTGGTATGTGGAACGTCACATAACTCCTCAAGGTTAGAGATTTATGGCCATGTGAAGTTGGAGAACCCTCATGAGTCATCTAGAAGCCCAGAAAGGTCAAAGTAGTCAAAGTGGTTGCAAAGAAGAAATTATTTAAATAACAAAGTGAAGTGATGATTTTACTATAATTCAAAGTGGATACAAAAGAAATTATTTAAATAATAAAGTTAATGGAGAAATTACTAAGTGGACAAGTGGTTAGAAGTGGGTTAGCCCTAAAATAAGGAAAGTGGGATAAGATGGTTAGAAGGTAACTTAAATAATAAAGTGAAGTGATGAGTGTACTATAATTTAAAGTGGATACAAAATAAATTATTTAAATAATAAAGTTAATGGAGAAATTACTAAGTGGACAAGTGGTTAGAAGTGGGTTAGCCCTAAAATAAGGAAAGTGGGTTAAGATGGTTAGAAGGTAACCCCTTGAGGAAGTTATATGAAAGTATAAATAAGATGCAAGGGTCTCTCATTTTGAATCACACTTGAGAATATTTAATATCTACAAGTGGTTGAGGTAACCGAAGGATATCTAAGCCGAATTTCATAGGGAAGGTGAAGTAAAGAAGGTCGAAATTCAAGGGAGGATAAATTCTTTTGATGATGCTTTCTAAGGTATGTTATTTACAGGTCATTTCACCATTTTCGCAATAAAAACTTTTCTAGAATTACTTATACCATGAAATTGGAAGGTCGTTGAGGAAACATATCCAAGTATCTGTGATAAAAATTTCATCTTATGGTTCGTTGAATTTTTGGAGTTACACTATGTGGAAAATAGGGTTTGTGGCTAGTCCTGAAACTAGTCTAAAACAGGTGTTTCGGGTAAAAATGTCATAAATTATTCATAACAGGCCCAAATTAAGTAAGAAAAAATGTATTGGTTATCATACAGTATTTAGTATTCTCTATTAAATTTCCAGATCCATACAACAAATATTCCGTGTGTGGCACGCTCTACAAATTTGCTCTCTAGAATAAGTCGAAATTCAATAAGGTATGTCATTTTTGCTATAACTCCTTTCTGAGAGAATCCAAGTAGTGAAACCTGGAGGAATTTCATAAAAGACACTGAAGAACATTGTGTACTATTTTCATATATTTATTCATTATAAGTACATAGTTATGATTATTGCAAGTTAGGGTTGTTGACTAATCCAAAATTAGTCATGTGAGACTAAAGTAAAGTTTGATGAAAATGCTAGTCTCTTGTTGATAAAGTTAAGGAAGGTTTGCAGGTATGTGATCATATACACCAAGTCTATTACAGAGTTACAAATCAGATTTGGATGATGAAATTGATGAGGGCTTTTGGTTGAGGTACATATTGGGTACATGGTTGAGACAAGTAGTTGATGAGTTGGCACATACATGAGATGTATAGTTGATGATGTTGGTACATATTGATGAGTCATATTTTATGTGTATTTGATTCATGATTGGTACATATTTGGTGCATGGTTGATGTACTCATTGATGGTACAGGTTGAGGTACAAGTTGGTTCATGGTTGATGCACTTGTTTATGGTACAAGTTGATTATAGGTTGTTTGGTACATGTTGTTACAGGCTGGTTGACTGCAGGTCAGTGGTACAGGTTGTTACAGTGGTATATCTCATAGTGATAGTGTGACAATGGTTCCATCATTCTACTTCTACGTCAGGGTGGTTGGAAGGGGCAAGGACGGGTGGTTGTAGCCACCTTCCGATTGTAGCTAGAGAACATAGGAGGTTGTAGCCTCCTTCTAGTTGTAGCTAGAGAATTGGGGATTTGGAGCTTCCTTCAGGTTGTAGCCTGAGAAACTAGGGGTTTGGAGCCTCCTTCCAGTTGCATTTGGAAAACAAATGAAGTTGGTGCTTCCAATGAATGTAATTCTTAAAGACATATAAGAAAAAACATTATGTTGTTTTCTCCCACTTTGGGTTTCCACGTAAAAATATTGGTGTATTGTGTATGTGTATGATTGTTCATTTTTTCATTGTTTATTTACTCTATAATTATTGGATGATAATGTTACATTGATATAACACTTGCATTATATGGTTAAAAAGGATTAAATTGCTCTATTACTTATTCACCCCCCCTCTCAGTAATCCAACAGGTTTAATCACCAACAATTGCATGTTCACCTCGGTTTTCTCACCAGGAGTATGCATATCTCATGCATGTGGACAAGAGGGAACATATCTTGTGATGCATGTGTTTCTCTCACTTCCACACATGTGACTCAGTTAACTGACGATTGCATGGATTAATTTACTAGGACTAGGTGGAAGATTACTTTAGTTTTAGTGAGTGAGTGTCTAGATCTCTCTAGATAACTACTATGGAAAATTCACTTAGAAATGTAGATTATATCATAGGTATTTTACCATTTTACTCAACATTTAATACAATTCTTTTCATTCTACTCTCTTCTCTTCGCTCTGGCAAGATTTGTGTGTTCATTTTCTACTAGCTAGGTTCACGTTGAAAACTTGATACCTTTCAGTTGTACTTGGTGATACTCTCGCTTCACTTCATCTCTCGATGTATATTTTGTGTTGATTGATGGGGGAATATATTAAGGACCTCCTTCGATGGATATTTTCCTATCGACTTTATCACATTGTCTAGGATATGGAACTAGAAACAAGTTAGTACCTTGGAGCTTGTAGTCCTCAGTGGAAGGCCTCCTTAGAATCAAAAGTGGGTTTACATCATTGACTCCTGATTAATTGATTCTACAAGTGTTCAACATTAGATCCTCTATTCACACTTTCCATATTGTACTAGGTACATTGGGTTCCATATTCCTCATCGGTGGGTCCCCTTGTGTCTATTAATGGTATACATCAATGACTGGTAATTATATAGTTTCTACCATGCACAACATTAGCTCACCTATTCACATGTTGTAGATTTGTACCATCAATGTTTGGGACAAATACATTGGGATTGGTGTCACAACCTTCCTTTACAACATCCCCCTCCCAATTTGTGATGGAGTATATCACTTGTATATGAGTATTTTGAAGACTCTGAGGGAACTCTCATCAATTATCATTGTCTTGTTGATATATATGTTGTGACATAGATCCAAATTTTCTTTTATCATGGCTATGATCTTATTGATGACATGGATCGAACATATATTCTTCAATGGCCATGGTATTTCATTTCATGTTATGGATCTGCAGTGTATTGTTTTGGTGGCCATGCTTTGATACTCTCTAGACTCTGAGTATGTGCACATAGGGGATGGTCTATATATACTTAGTGGATGATCTATGTGTACTTAGGGGATGGTCTATATATTATTTTATCAAAATTGGAGTATGTGTACTTAGGGGATGGTCTATATATGATTTTATCAAAATTGGAGTATGTGTACTTAGGGGATGGTCTACATCAGTTGCAGTTAGGTTTCCTAGATTGGTTGAAAAGATGAGGAGGATAAAAGAGAAAAGGGAAAATGGGAATGCACTACACTTAAGGTATGATGGCACTAATATTCTTCTCTCATTTCTATTAATAGATCATTGGTTTTCTCATATCTACATTGTCCAATTCAATTGTATAAGATAGATCCAATCTCATGTTAAATAGATCATGATATATCTAGTGCCTTGTATTTTCCTAACACTGGAAGAATAACATATAGGAGGTTTTTTGTCTCCTTATGTGAAGGAAGAAGATAATAGGATTTGGATCTTAATATACGTGACATTTGGACATGTGAGGACAACTATCATTCGAAAGGTATGTTCACCTCCCTTCTTGGTTAAAAGAAAAACAATTGCTTGCATCTAGTGAAAGCCATTAAAATTCTATCCCCTCTGACTATCTAGGATTAGCAGGAAGATCCTAGGGATATACTACTATCCACCAATGGGATTTTATCCATAACGGGAACCCTACCCATCCAAAATATGGGATCTGGGAAAACTACTCCACTGTTATATTCAAAATTCTAGATATTCATATAAGTCACACTCTAGGGGAAGAGGAACCTTGTAGTTGGAACCTTACCCATTCAAATATCCAAGGTTCAGGAGGTTCCTCTGTTTCACTTAAACAAAAATACATATATCCAATCATCCAGATAAAACATTGCCACACTTATCGAGAAGGGAACTATGTCATGAACCCAACACTAGAACTAATACAGTCTAAACATATTGGACTTCGACAAAGGCTAAATTAAATAAAGGGTTGAATTCCACATCTATGAATATCCCTGATGCAACATATCTGGATATTTGAAATCCAAAATCCCTCGTATTATGATTTTTGTAATAAGTTGGATGCCCGACTTTAAGGATTTCTCCCTCTAGTTCCATTCCTTACATATTATAAATATATTTAACAGGAAAAGTTGGGACTAGGGACTGAGGAACCTTGGAACATAAGGCATGTTGACCCTCTAGGCTGCACTAGGGTATCGAATGTGCAAGAAATTCTACATTCAATTTTTGTTTTCATAAACCTAGAGAATCAATGTCTACACTTCTTTCCCTAGAATATTATGGGTCACCTTAATCCAGTGCCCATACAAACAGAGAGTGAGGAAGTACTATTATGCAATGTAAAGAAAAACACATCAATCATAACCTCTATCCAGTAAACTATATTTCCACATGCATTCCATTTTAATTCCTTGGGAATTGGATTCGTATCCATAAGGTATTTACAATATACCATGAAAAGAGATATGACTAGAGAGTAAAATTACTGAACATTTTAGGAATACAGAGGACAATTTCCTTCCATTATTTTTAGAATCCAGAGAGATAAGAAGAAATAAGTATATACAATGCATGTAGAAAACACTATATATGTATTCATTTCATCTCTCTCGGATTTCTCAGAAACCATGTGTTTTCATTAATTACACAAGCATAGTAAATTTTACAATTTGAGAAAGCATATGATTATACAAGGTATAACAAGTACTAATCTATAATAAATGATATCAAAACCAACTAGCTGAGAGGAAAGTCATTTCCACCCAAGGACGATATATGTCACACTTATAATTTATACAGTAGGCCACCACCATGCCAAGCCATAATATCACCAGGGAAAACTAAAATTTCTCTGAGGAAATAAATTCAAGTGAATGAAGACCACTCTCCTTCACATGAAAGAAAAGGTAAAAAAAACCCTTACCTACCCATCCCAAGGCCTCCATGAATT
>ML777683.1:611185-623689 GCA_009831015.1 Picea engelmannii
CTCTCTCTCTCTCTCTCTCTCTCTATCTCTCTCTCTTTTGCATACACATCCCCCTTTCCCCCCCTAAAAGGTTCCCAATTTTCATTGTTCCTCTAATTCTTCTATTAGAGGAATTTATGGGTCAACCCAAAAAATTAGATGGGTACTTGGATGTACCTTAAGATGATGATATTCAACTATCTCAACCATTCCCCCATACCTTCATTATGGTAGGAAGTTGATTTCTTAACTACCAAGACTCCTTTCATTAATTGATTTTGGGAAAATGAGAAGAGAGGGAAAAGAAATTTAAACATGAATTTAGGAAATTAATAAAAATGGATCTTTAATGAAGGTTATATGTTGGGTATGTGTTATATTCTTTGCATGTGTGTGTGGGCGCGTCAGGTTCGACAACTGTGTCTTACGATCTCTCTAGTAGTGCCTCTAGTTTCATGTGTGCCAGGCGCTTTCCTAGGGGGGTCTCGGGGGGGGGAGTATGCCCCCCCTAGTTATGTGTAGTGTTCAGCACCGGGTGTTAACCCAAGGCCAACAGGGTTCAAGGTAGCGCCCCGAAATGTTTTTGGGGGACATGTTTTTCTATTTTTAGCGGTTTACTAAATTAATCCTAGATTAAGGGATTAGGGTTTTGGTATCTACGGAATACCTAAAAAAATTGTATATATTGTATGGTGAATGGTGAAATTTGATAATGAATATAAGAAAGGTTTTCCTTGTTGAGGGTTTCCGGTATAAAATCTATGTGTAATATGTGTATGAGCCATTGATTAAATTTTGTTTTTCTTAAGAATCTATATGCATTGCTTTACTTCACAGGTTTAAAACTTACATTATATTCTTGGAAAGTAAGGAACTCTCCCAACCCCCTCACCAAATTTCCACTTGTGGTATCATGGCCAGTAACAGAGCTCTCCCCTTTCAGTCATTTGTTACGAAAGTTATTCATTAAACAAAAATACATTTACATTGTTTGTTTGTTCTAGTATTTAAGTCATAATTATAATTACAGACTGGGGGAAAAGGAGGTCTTACATAGGTATACTTGGAACCAACTCTAGATAAGTCAATTGACCATCATTTTTCTATATTACACCTATAATAACACTCAGAGAGATCACTCTCTAGTACCTGGTTAGTTGATTAGTATGACTAAGTTCATGGTTGAGCCTCCTTAGTTAGTTCCCTAAAATATTTGGCCAAGCACTACTATTGGAATATACACATTTATCAAATATTTAGGGCACCTAACAATCCCTTATCAAGACCTGGTAACCTTTTTCAATGAGTGAATCAATGAAGGATATCTATAAATCACGTCATACTTCCCTAGAAAACATGAAGACTTGCTTTACTATATGTAGGTTGGACTTCATGGATTGTCAACTTAAATGATCTCGGGAGAACATAAACGGGTTGAATTAGAAGTTGTATAAGAAGTTGGATGAGAATTTGGATAAGAATTTGGATTAGAAGTTTGAGTAGAAATATTTTGAATGAGAAGTTGTAAGGTATGCTAGCTTAAGGAATACTAGAAAAAAAACATTGGACTGCACAATAAATTAAGCCACACCAAGAATAAAATTTTAACTTAAAACTATTTTTCAACCCACAACCCTCTTTGGGTTTTCACATCAATAAATCAATGGATAACAACATATGTCACTATTCTCCTAAGGTGGACCTAAACAAGTTTGATGGTTCTGACCTATCAAGATGGGTCACCCAGATGGAAAATTACTTCACCCTATAGGGAATTATTTATTACTTAATAAAACTCATGGTGGGGGTCATGTATCTAGATCTAGAATGATGGCAATGGCATAAAAAAACCTAGATTCAATTAAACACATTTCGATTGAGATACTCACTACTTGGGGTGGCTTACCAAGTTGCACCATTTAGCATTACTCACTGACTTTATGGAATCCTTTTAAAAATCATCCATTCATATAGATAACTTAACAAATTATTTCTATAAAAAATGTTTCATTAGTGGCCTCAAGGAGAATATTCAAGAACAATTATGAATGTAGCATCCTGCTACATGGTTGGAAGAAAATAAAAGGGCCCTAGAAGCAAATATGGTGATCAATGGACAAACAAAAAACCATATTCAATTCCCCACACTCATTCTCCCAAAGGTAATTCTCCAAGAAAAATTCCTACTCATCCCTTGAATGTACAAATATTGTCTCCACTAGAAATGGAAAACCTCCAAATACATGGAATCTGCTATAATTATGATGAAAAATATTCTCTTGGTCAATGGTGTAAAAAAAATAAATTAATCCAAATTGATATGACCACTCAAGCCTTGACCGGAGACACAATTATCGAAGAGAAACTATATTTATAGGTTGAAGACACCAACACTCAGACTCAAGAAGATATCAGACCTCCATTCCCTCATGAAGAACCAATAATATACCTACTTTCATTATTGAACATTTCAACTCCTCAAAACTTAAAATTCATGGGCTACATCAAGCACAAAAAATTCCTAGTCCTAGTTGATAGTGGTAGTACTCACAATTTCAGTCACAAGAGTGGTAGAAGAAACCCAATGTTTTGTACACCCGATGCAAAAATTTTAGATCATGATCAAAAATGGAGGTATGATGAATATGGGGAAGATGTGAAAATTTCAAACTCTATATGGAATACTATCATCTCAAAACCCATCTATGTTCCATCGATATGAGAGGTTGTAATATAGTATCTTGAGAAAAATGGTTATGCATGTCGAGATTAGTCACCATGGATTTCAAAGAACTCTATATGAGTTTCATTAAATAGGTTCATGCATGCACCCTTCGAGAGATTCAAGTAGGGTCTCTTGAAATATTCAACTCTCATAATATGGAGAATTTATAAAAGAAATTCCACTCTAGCATTATTTCCCAATTTAATGTCATACAGGTTATTGATAATACAACACAAGAAATCTATCCAGAATTGTAGCTAGTCCTTGAAAAACATCATCAAGTGTTTGAGACACCAAATGTTTTACTTCCTTCTCAAGGAGAGAATGACCATGGCATTCCCCTAATTATAGAAATTAAACCACCAAATGTACATCCTTATCAACAAATTTTTACACAAATTAATGAAATAGAAAATACCATTTAGGAACCATTGGAGGTGGGGGTAATACTTCCTAGTAAAATCCTTTACTCATTACCAATATTCATGGTATTAAATAATAAATGAACTTAGTGCATGTGTCCTTATTTTATGGCTCTCAATAAGTTGACAATCAAGGAAAAATTCCACATCCTAGTTATTGATGATCTCTTGGATGAACTTCATGGAGAAAATATTTTCACTAAGTTTGATCTACATTCAACATACCACCAAATTAGGATGAAATATATAAACATCCCTAAGACAACCTTCAAAACACATAGAGGTAATTATGATTTTTTAGTGATGCCTTTCAATCTTTTTAATTCTCCATCCACTTTCTAGAGCCTCATGAATAATATTTTGAAACCCTTCCTACATAATTTTGTGTTGGTATTCTTCGATGATATCTTTATCTATCGTAAATCATGGGAATCACACATATATCAAGTTGACAAGTCCTTTCAACTCTTGAGAAACAAAAAATTACTCATGAAGCACCCCAAATGTGATTTTGGGGCTCCTAAGGTTGAATATTTGGGCCACATTGTAAGTCAAGAGGGAGTTCGAGTTGATCCCAAGAAAGTGGTGGCTATGCAATATTGGCCTCATTCCAAAACATTTAAGAGCTTGAGGGAAATATTAGGGATTATCGTATACTATAGGAAAATTGTGAAAACTTATGGAAAAGTTGCTACTCCCCTAACTTCACTCCTTAAAAATAATTCCTTTGTCTAGAGTGTGGTAGTAGCACAAGTATTCTCTTCTTTAAAGGATGCCATGTGCACTATTATAGTATTAGCAGTGCATGGATTTAACAAAACAAATTCTTGGAATGTGATACCTTGGGTAAATATCTCGAAGTAGTATTGATGAAAGGATTCCCCTTGGCATTCACCAGTAAGCAATTGTGTGACCACAATTTGGGAAATTCCACATGTGAGAAGGAAACGATGTCTATCCTTTATGCAATGTGTACTTGGAGGCCATATCTCATGGGGAGGAATTTTCAGATCAAGACTAACCATCATAGTCTGCAGTACTTTCTTGAACAATGATTGTCTTCACCAAGATGTTGGAATATGATTATGAGATTATATATAATAAGAGTAAAGATAATGTTTTGGTTAATTCTTTACCCAAACAATTTGAGTAGGATGGGTCACTCCTTGCCTTATCAATAAAAAGTCTAGGATGGCTTGAGTAAGCCCACATTTAATGGATAGCAAATGGTAATTTAAGGTAGTTCATCCAATCGCTTCAGGTAGATCCTAACCCACATAAAATTTATACATGGAAAAAATATATATTGTAGTATAAAGGGTACATTGTTCTTACAAAATATTTTACCCTAAAACAAGGAGTCTTAGAGGAACTACAATCATCACCAATTGTAGGTCAATCTAGCTTCCAAAAAACCTATGAAATAACTAAGTTTTCAATCTTTTGGGATGACATGAAAATGGATATCGAGGATTTCATAGCATCCTATGATGCTTTCCAAAGAAACAAGGGAGAGATTATGAACATACCAAGGGAAATGAAACCACTACCAATCCTAACACATATCTAGACAGAAATTTCATTGGATTTAATCATGGAACTCCCAAAAGTATGAAACACATTGGTCATCATGGTGGTTGTTTACCATCTTCCAAAATATGCTCATTTTTATGCCCTATATCATGTTTTACTCCTTCCCAACCCTTCATGGATGATTTCTTTAAGCTACATGGTATTCCCACTTCCATTGTCTCATATTGGGACCCCACATTCACAAGTAAATTTTGGCAGGAGCTATTTAAACTTCAAAGTACATAGTTGAATATGAGCATTTCATATCATCCTCAAACTCATGGTCAAATAAAAGTGGTTAAAAATATCTTAGAAACCTATTTGAGATGTTTTTATTCTTAAAATCCACACCAATGGGTATAATGTATTCCCCTTGTTGAATGGTTTTTGTTGGATTACTGAGAGGGGGGTGAATCAGTGATAGAGATTTTTAATCCTTTTTAGCCATAGTATATAAGTGTTGTTTATCTTTACGATCAATTTACCAATATCATTCAACAAGTGCAGAATAAATAAACCATTAACAATGAGAAATCATACACATACATAGTACACCAGTATCTTTACGTGGAAACTCAATACGAGAGAAAACCACAAAATGTGTTTTCTTATATGTATTTAAGAAGTTGGTGCTCCCGCATTCTTATATGTATTTTATTATAAGAATGGTGTAAACTTCCTTTGTTTTCCAGCTACAACTATAAGGAGGCTCCAACCCCCTATATTTTTAGGCTACAACCTAAGGGAAGCTCGAACTCCCCAATTTTTTGGCTCCAGCAAGAAAGAGGCTACAACCCCCTATGTTTTCCAGCTACAATCGGAAGGTGGCTACAACCACCTATCCTTGCCCCGTCCAATCGACCTGAAATATAAGTGTCAAATAAATGATGAAACCACTGCCACATTGTCACTTTGAGATATACCACTATAAACCTATACCAATTTGTGCCAACAACCAATAACCTATAATCAACATGTACCAGTAATCATCATGTATCAATAAATACCAATAGGTACATGATCTATATATGCCACAGCTCACATACATATGTGACTTATCTATATTGAAACATGTGTATGTACACTGCATGTCTATATTGCAGCATGCGTACACCTTTAGAAATCTAGGGTTTTCACCTTTCTGAACCTCAGATACTTTTTTACTTCTGTCACATCAACATGTAACCTCTCATTGTGTCCAATCTGTAGTTGTGACCTATGCATAAATAATCATACATATCCCTTAACCAAGTGCATCTATGTCTCTCTAGTTAAGTGCCACACATGTGTATATAATCATGATCAAGTGTAATAACCCTCACATGGACTAGACATCAAACCCTCACTGATGTGCAGCCTCAAACTACACCAACAAATTTGCTGACACATCACAGCCAAAAACCCTCAACCATGTACCAAGAAATAAAAGGTATGTCTCAACACTCAACCCAAAAATATGTAACAATAATGAATACCAAACATACAATTGTTGTATTTTTGTAGATCTATCTCATACAATAAGTTTCATACAACCAACAACCTCTCTAGGAAAAATCATCAAACTCCCATAACCATATCTAATGTAGACAACAATATCCAACTACACATATGAATATCAAATACCTTTTGAACTTGTAGATAGATATGTTGTACCTGATCATTGTAGACCTTCCTCGGAACTTGCTTTCAGACTCTGAGAACCTCGCACCCTCATAAACTCAATATTTTATGGATTTTCCCAATTGTATGTGACCTATTCTTATTCAACTAGCGTATGTACGTACCCTAATCCACTGCAGCCCACATATGTACATGACTTCCTCCACTGCAGCCCATGTACACCTCAAAAAATAGGTTTTTGTTTTTCCAGTAATTTTGCAACTTCGAAACTTTCACCGTCAACCCTTCTTTACTGCCTTAGACTTGTGTAACTTCATATGTATCAATGAGTACCTACAATAAAATTTTCACAAATAATAGATATTCAATGTGCTCATTAGTTGCTAATAGGAGACCCCGAGACCCCCTCTCTTAATTATACTCTCCAAGTAGCTTCCTCAAGGAGTTAACTTCTAACTAACTTTACCCAACTTCCTTCTTTTAGGGCTAACCCACTTCTAACCACTTGTCCACTTACAACCACTTTATCAAAAAACAGTAAACTCACCACTTCTAGTTGCAACTAATTATTTTTTAATAATTTTCTTTTTGAAACAACTTAACTCATGATTAACTCTTAGTTACAACCACTTTGACTAGTAAACTACTTCTAGGAGCTTTGAGAACAAATTGACTTCTTTGACCTTCTAGGGGCTTCTAGATAAATCATGAGAGTTCTGCAACTTCACAAGGACATAACTCTATAACCATGAGGAGTTATGTGATGTTCCACATATCACCGGAAATGGCATGAAATGCACTATCCATCTAGAATAGTCTTACCTGCAAATATATTGGTCATCATACCTTTATACCTCAAAAAAACTTGAGTCCCTTAACCATACTATTGGGGCTACCAGAATTTTCTACCAGACTTACTTCAAGGGTTGACATCAATGAAAACCAACTCAATTAATCAACAATCTCCCCCTTTAGTATTGATGGGAACACTTCGATGCAACACTGATTTCATATCGCTCATGCTCCCCATGTGACCATCGCCCCCATAGAAACATTCCTTTGTTCTCTCTCTCTCTCCAAGTATCTGACTCTCTCTCCATGCATCTGTTGAATCTCTCCCCCTTTGACATCAATGGAAAAGGTAACTTCTTTCGGGGCTACTCCCCCTAACTGAACTATCCCTGATGCTTCCCGCCTTGAGTGAAATCTCTCCAAACTGAACTGTCCTTTATGGTGTTTCCTTGTGTAAATCTAAGACATATAAAAATAACATTCAAAATTCATTGTGGGGCATAAACTATGCCAAGTTTTTGATGAAGATACTCAAAGGCTTCCCTTGGAAGCAGTTTTGTAAAGATTTATACAATCTATTCTTTGGTCTCAACATACTCAACTCAAATATTCTTCTCTACAACCTGTTCCTGTAGAAAATGATACTTGATTGGAATGTGCTTCATCTTGGAGTGCATCACTAGATTATTTGAGACACTTATGGCACTTGTATTATCACAAACTATTGGAATGGGCTCATCATACTCAACCTATATATTCATCAAAGTTTGTTTCATCCATAGAACTTGTGTACAACATGATGTTGTTGCAATATACTCTGCTTTGGTTGTAGACAATGATATTGATTATTGTTTCTTTCTTAGCCAAGATACCAAACACTCACCCAAGTAGAATGTTGTGCCACTTGTACTTCTTCGATCATCAATGCAACCTACCTAATCTGCATCTGTGTAGGAAATAAGTGATAGATCATTTCCTTTTGGATACCATAATCCAAACTCTTTTGTACCCTTTAGATATGTGAATATCCTATTTATTGCTAGCACATGTTATTCCTTTGGTGTTGCTTGAAATTGTGCCACCTGTCCAATTGCTTGCATTACATCTTGTCTGAACGTTGTCACATAAAGTAAGCTTCCAATCATTGGCATGTACTACCTCTGATCTGTAGCCTTTGAATCATCATCGTTTCTTAACATGAAACTGGTTTGCATAAGAGTATTGACTAGTTTTCAATCTTCCATTTCGAACCTCTTTAGCATTTCTCTGATGTACTTGGTTTGAGAAATAAAAATGCCTTGGTTTTTTTGACATATATGAAGACCCAAAAAGAAGGATAATTCTCCAAGTAATGACATTTCAAATTCATTCTGCATATCCTTTGCAAATTTATGGATCATCATGTCATCATCACTTCCAAAGATAATATCATCAACATAAACTTCAATTAACAAAATACTATTTTGATCTACCTTGATATAGAGGTTGTTCTCTGCATTTCCTTTCCTGAACCCTTTTTGTTGTAAATATCTGTCTAGTTTGGAATACCATGCTTTGGGGGCCTATTCGAGACCATACAAGTCTTTCTTCAACCTGTAAACATAATTTGAATTCTCTGACAACTAAAATTATTTTGGTTGCTCAATGTAGACTTCTTATTCTAGATCCCCATTAAAGAAGGTTGATTTCACGTCCATCTGATAAACTTTAATGTTCTTGGAGCATGCATAAGCTAGGATCAATTTTATTTCTTTCATTCTAGCAACTAGCAAAAATGTCTCTTCAAATTTGATACCTTCAACCTGAGTGTATCCTTTACATACCAATCTAGCTTTGTTCCTGGTAACCTGCCCATCTTCATTCAATTTGTTTATGAAGACCCACTTTGTGATGATCAAATTCTTGTCCCTTGGCCTTGGAACTAATTCTCAAGTGTAATTCTTCTTTATCTGATCCAACTCTTCATCCATGGATTTTATCCATAATTCATGCTTGTTGGCTTCTTCAAATTTGTTTAGCTCAATCGAAGACAAGAGTTATAGGTGAATTTGTTTTGGTGAACAAATTCTTCTTCTAGTCTCAACTCCTACATCTTTGTTCTCGGTAATCTAATCTGATGGATGATTCTTCTATATTTCATTTCTAGGTGTCTTTGGAGGTACTTCAAAGTATTGTTGTTATTTATCTTTTGCTTCTAAATTCTCTTCTTCATCTTTCTCTTCTGCTACTTCTTCTTCCTAAACCTATTCCAATGAATCATTTTCTTCTTATTTTATCCTTCATCCACATGTGTCATCAACCATCACATTTATGCTTTCCACTATTTTTTTAGCCCTAGATTGAAGCATTTGTATGCTTTCCTTGTTCTTGAATACCCAACAAGTATACCTTTACCAACACGAGAATCAAAATTTCCCATATTTCCATCTTCCCATTTAATATAGCATTTTCTTCCAAGAACTCTGAAATGCTTCACATTTGTTGGTCTTACTTTGCATAGCTCATAAGGAGTTTTATCTCAGTTGCTTATGAGCATTACTCTGTTTTGAATGTGAACTACTTTATGCATTGCTTGTGCCCAAAAGGCATATGTCAACTTGGAATCCATTAGCATAGTTCGATTTGTTTCCTATAATGTCATGTTCTTTCTTTTGATAACTCCATTTTTGTTGTGGTGTCATGTTGTTATTGGAATAATCGGTAGGTGCGGACACTAACTGATCTCCCTAGATCCATCTAGATCTAGAACAAAACATACCAGAACATGATGCTTTCCTTAAGTTTTAAATATTGAATTTACTAACTAAAGAGGGATAGGTAACATATTGTTTAAATGTTGCTTCCTCTCGCCATATCCATCCTAGCTCCGTTCCAACTCTCATACGATGATGAACCTGCAAAAGAACACAACCAACCAAAGTGATAGTAATAGCATAAAATCAATATAAACCTATGTATGTGATCAAGGAATCATACAATAAAACACAACAAGCTTTATAGGAAAGAATCATATTAAATGTGAAAGAGAGATTTTAACCATATCCTTGATGTCGTAAGGTCCCTTCCAACTGTCCTTCGTTCCCCACACACTTCTACTCCAAGAATTCTGAGAGCATAGATCTGATACTACTCACAATCTATCTTGAAAAAGGCAAAACTCAAAGACACTCCAACCAAGCTGATAATTCCAAGCCAAATCCAACTTAGCCCAATCCAAGATCCAAGCTCAAAAGCCCACCTTCTCCATGAGAGCTCCTCTCCTTTTATAAGTTGAAGAGGATAAGGCGAAGAGGTTAGGATGATCCCACTAAATCATGAAAGTGAGTAAGATCCACACCATTAGGATGCCACCTCACCATGGAAGTTTCTCCTTCTAGAAGATTCGAGAAAACACTTGTTTTTCCCATGTGTAGGCATTCTCACACCCTTCCTATAGAGAAACTTGCGAACCTCTCACAACCCAACTATGGTGCAACCTGCGAGAATCAAGCATTCTCGCACCCTGCCTATATAGCAACCTACGAACTTCCTTTTTTATAGGGTTTTTACAAAGGGAAATGCAACTTCTTTTCTCAGGAAAAGTTCTTCTCCCTTATCCCTTCAGGAACTCGGGCCACTGACCCCTCTGAAGGCAACAGATAGGTTTACATCATTAACGGTCATAAGGATGACGAAAATAATTTGTAACAGAGAGCCCCCCAAAGTATGAAGTTAGAACAGAGTGATAGCTGAAATACTTTGTCGAGTGTGTGTAGGGAACAAGGAACAGTCAGTCGGAAACCTACCAACAAACAAGGAAATGCAGTACAATAATATATCATCACTGAGGTAGGCATTCCCATACTCAGAATACAAATGACTCTGAGCATAAATATCGACATGTGAATATCCATGTCAAGTAAGACAGGTCATGGCCACCAAACATACACTGTGGATCCATGCCAATATGACTCAAATATGAACATAGCCACCAAAAATACATTGTGGATCTATGTGTTAAAGTTTCAAATTTGAACATAGCCACCAAACATACAATGTGGATATATGCAATAGTACACTAAATATACTCCAACGCAACCTGAATCTGTGAGAAAAGATTCAAGGTATTCATCTCCACCACTCTATAGTACGAATCTAACCATGTGAATACATGTGTTGAAGTCGAACATGGTAGAAACCACTTGATTATCGGTCATTAGTGTATACTGTTAACAAGTGTGAGGTAAATCACCATTAATGTCGATGAATCCCAAGGTACACTAGTACAATCCAACTAATGTGAATTAATGAGTTGAAGTCGAACACTCGATGGAATCTCCCGATCAGGGGTCAATAATGAAAACCCACTATCGAAAGCGAGGAAACCTGCCATTGAGGCATGCAAGTTCCAAGGTACCAATTAGTTTCTAAGTCTAATTCCTGGATAACGAGTTGAAGTCGACAGGAAAAGACTCGTTACAGGAGGGCCTTAATGTATCCCACATCAATGACATGAAACAAGTAACAAGATTTGATGTAGGTCAGAGTAACAAGTGATTCAGGACTGACTCAGGGATGGCCGACACAATAGAAGGCTTAAAGACTACAGAAATGGTCGACGCAATAGAAGGCTTTCCGGGTTGAATTTCTCTTTGAACATATTGACGACACGACAACTATCTTGGAAACACTGACTCAACAACAGGGATCACAGACCGATTTGTAATCTTATAAAGGAGTATGATCAGGAGACAAGTGGATTTTCCAACCTAGACACAAGGCAATTGAAAGGGTGTCATGTTCAAAAGTGACTCTTCCATGGAATACAGATTTAGACACAATTCTTTCCCAATTTTTCCCCCACCATTTCTAGCAAATACCTCTTTATTTTTACGCAAGCTTGAGGAGGATAACATATGCTTGTAATGTAAGCTCATCCTTCGGATGAGTCCCTCGGAGTATGTTTAATGAACCCTAGGAAGGAGTGGTTCGGTCCCATTTGGGCCTTTCGATGTTTGTTTAACGAGTCCAAAGAAAGAAAACTCAAGGATTTTTCATGTTTAGAGAGTCTGAAAAACACTTAAAGAGAACTCTCTCAGTTCCTTTTTCGTAAAGTAGTTTGATGAGACCGAAAAAGAGATAAATTGTCTCTCAACAAACATTTTCTTCAAATACTTTAACGAGCATGAAGAGAACAAGGTCGCTCGGTAATCTTTTCATGTTTAGAGAGTCTGAAAAGAGCTTAAAGGGAACTCCAGTGGGTTCCTTTTTTGTATACCCTTTACGAATCTAAAAAAGTGATAAAATTATACTCGGTTACATTCTCATTAATTTACGAGCATGAGAAATAACAAAGACTAAGCTCAGTAACTTATTCTCATGTATTTACGAGCATGAGAAAGAACAAAGACTAAT
>ML777683.1:644204-658512 GCA_009831015.1 Picea engelmannii
TTGAATACAAAATAAATTATTTAAATAATAAATTTAATGGAGAAATTAGAAGTGGGTTAACCCTAAAATAAGGAAAGTGGGGCCAAGTGACCTAGAAGATGTTTTTAAGGAAGCTACTTGGAGAGTATAAATAAGAGACAAGGTTATCTCATTTAAGACACACTTGAGCATATTGAATACCTATAGGTGTCTAAGGTAACCAAAGGATATCTAAGCCAAATTTCTAAGTAAAGTGAAGAAAAGAAGGCTGAAATGCAAGGAAGGATAAATTCTTTTGATGGTGTTTTCTAAGGTATGTTATTTACAGGTCATCTCACCATTTTAGCTATAACTTTTTTTCTATAATGATTCAGACCGTGAAATTGTTATTCCATTGATAAAACATACCCAAGTATATTTTGTAAAAAATTTAGTTTGTGGGTCGTTGTATTTTGGGAGTTACACTCCGTGGAAAATAGGGTTTGTGGCTAGTCCTGAAACTAGTCAAAAACAGGTGTTTCGGGTAAAAACGTCATAAATTCTTCATAACCGATCCAAATTAAATGAGAAAAAATGTGTTGGTTAGGGTACAGTATTTAGTATGTTGTGTGACAGTTTCATATCAATTCAACGAACATTTCGTGCAGGGCATGCTCTACAAGGTCACTCTCTAGAATAAGACAGAATTCAGCAAGGTATGTCATTTTTTCTATAACTCATTTTCTAAGAGGTTCCAAGTAGTGACACCTGGAAAAATTGCATAAAAAACATTGAAGAACATTGTTTATTAGTTTCAAATATTTATACATTACAGGTTCAAAGTTATGATTACTTCAAGTTAGGGTTGTTGACTAATCCAAAACTAGGCATGTGAGACTAAAGAAAAGTTTGATGAAAATGTTAGTCTCTTGTTGTTAAAGTTAAGGAAGGTTTGAAGGGATGTGATAATATACACTAGTTCTATTATAGAGCTACAAATCAGATTTGTATGATGAAATTGATGAGGGATTTTGGTTGAGGTACATGTTGAGTACATGGTTGAGACAAGTAGTTAATGAGCTGGCACATACATGAGGTGTATAGTTGATGATGTTGGTACATATTGACGAGTCATAGTTGATGAGTAGTTGACACATGATTGGTACATACTTGGTACATGGTTGATTCACTTGTTTATGGTATATGTTGATTACAGGTTGAGGTACAGTTTGATGTATGGTTGATGCATGGTTCAGATTTATTGGTACAGGTTTACAGCGGTATATCTCATAGTGATAGTGTGACAGTGCTTCCATAATTCTACTTCTACTTCAGGGTGGTTGGACGAGGCAAGGACAGCTGGTTGTAGACAACTTCCGGTTGTATCCGGAGAACTAGGGGGTTGTAGCCTCATTTTGGTTGTAGCCATAAAATTGGGGAGTTGGAGCTTCCCTCAGGTTGTGGCCTGAGAAACTAGGGGGTAGGAGCCTCCTTCCAGTTGCAGTTGGAAAAAAAAGGAAATTGGTGCTTCCAATGAATGTAATTCTTCAAGACATATAATAAAAAGCATTCTGTGGTTTTCTCTCGATTTGGGTTTCCACGTAAAACACTAGTGTATTGTGTATGTGTATGATTGTTCATGTGTTCAGTGCTTATTTACTCTGCAATTATTGGATGATAATGATTCATTGATATAACACTTGGATTATATGGTTAAAAGGGATTAAATTGATCTATTACTGATTCACCCCCATCTCAGTAATCCAACAATTGGTATCAGATCTGGTTCCTTAAGGAAACAGTTTAACCACTGGAAGGAGATCATGGATTATTCTGAGAAAGGAGTACCAATTTTTAATGGTCGGAATGGTTTAAAGTATGAGATGTGGAGCATAAGGACGAAAGTATTTTTACAATCATAGGGACATTATATTTGGCTATCAATTGTTACAGGATATGATAGTTCAAAAAGGGAAAAGATTGTAGCCAAGAAGGAATTGAGGAAAAATTAAAAAAATAGAAATGGATTTCATCTGGGAAGGATTACCTAATCTGGTAAGAGAAAATGTTGGTAAATGTTCATCAGCAAAAGAAATTTGGGATAAGTTACATGAAATATATTCTTCACCCATCATAGATTCATAAAATGTCAAAGAAGATGTAGATACAAATCAAGAAGAATTATGTTCACCATGTCAAGAAGATTCAGAAGATGAAGAGTACATAATCACCAAAGGTATGTTGTTTTGTGTTAATTGTGAAAAACGTGGACATCTTGAAATAGAATTCCATGAAGGAAATGATACAAGAAAAATAATTGAAAAGGAAGACAATTATGAAGAAGAATTGAATAGTGATTTAGATGAGCTAAGAGAATAAACAATTAACTCAAGAAAAAATTGATGAAACAAAAGGAAAGTGTTCACATTTTTTAAGAAGCCCAACAGGTCATTGCGAACTTAATAACTCAGCTAGAAGAAGCCAGAAAGATCGAAGAAAATCTTGAATATCAAAAGAAGTGTTTGGAAACCAACATAGCAGCACAGAAGGAAGAAGCAAAAATGAGAGAGATATATTGACAGATCATCTTAAGGAAAGAACTAACGATCTAAACCATCTTGAGGCATAGTTTGGTCAAGAAGAGAAAGGACTTGAAAAATAAATAATCACATTAAAAATTCAGCTTGAAGAAGCGAAAAGAATAGAAGAAGTCGTGAAGTCTCAGATAATGAAGAAAGAAGAAGAGGTTGAGAAGATTGAAGAAGAAGTTGTCACATTGAGAAGTAAAATCTTCAAACTCAACACAAACGTTGAAGAGATAGAAACATCCACATCAGTTATAGAGAATGAAGAGAAGCACTTTAGGTTGCTAGAAAAGAAGAATGAAGAAAATAGAAAGAGTTATGTAGAAGTAATCAAAGGAAGGAATCATGTTCAACCAGAATCTAAGAAAACTATTAAAAATACATCTTCAAGGGGACCATCCATGTTCAATCCACAAAGAATCTTCAATCATGATCATGATCAATCAAGACAAAAATTCAGAAGGCCTATGCCACAAAGAAGATCATTCACTCCCATGTATGAAAATTTATTTTATGGTCATTGTTTTTATTGTACTAACTTTGGATATAAGGTTGCAGATTGCAGGGATTATAAAAGAAATGTTCAAGCAAGAAGTGCCTATGTGGTCGCATGTAACATTGAGTGTTACAAATGTCATAACTATGGACACATAGCCATTGATTGTAAAAGCATGATCGATACTTCCATGAAAGGGAACATTGATATCAGATATAAGAAAGTATGGATAAGAAAACAAGAAGAACATGTGAACAAAGACCAGGTACCAGAGATCGCAAGATTGGCAATAAAACGAGATGAAGAAAATTCTACAGAGAAAAAGAAATATGTCCGATACCAAAAGGTTTGGAAAATAGTTGAAAGAAAGGAAGGGCAATTAAATAAGGAATAGGTTCAAGAGATTGTACTTTCAAGCATTATAGTGAAAGATGAATCTGCAGACAGAAAGAAAGAAGTCATAGCTTAGAGAGATAATGAATCTACCCATGAAGATGATGATGAATCTACCAATGAAGATGATGATGAATACACATCAAAGCAGGAATTGTTTTGAGACATCCGGCTTAGAGACTCCCAAGTAATATGAATATTAGATAGGGGGATTCTATGTGATAGTTGTGATATACCAAAGAACCATCCTTCGAGTAGCTTGCAGAGTTTGAGAAGACAGATTCAGAGCAATCAGTTAGCAGAAGTATAGTTTGATGGTATAATAATAAATGGGTTAGCATTATGGACACTTGCGCAAGTAGAGTCTTGGACAGTATGGACAGAGATGGATTTGTAAGAACACTTAGCAGGGTTTGGATAGATATATGATAGTGGACGAGAGCATGGATTCATAGATTGGTTCAGAGAGTGGTTCAAATACAAAGGAACATTATCATAATGCATGATAATTACACAGGAAATGGCTCAAACAATGATAATGGATTACAAATTGACATATATTTTTTGGACACAGGTAGTGCATACATCATTTCACATTCAAAACAAAGTAATGCTCAGAAACAACACTGACAAAAATCCCTACGAGCTATAGAAAGGAAGACCAGCAAATGTGAATCACTTCAGAGTTTTTGGAAGCAAATGCTACATCAAAAGAGAAGATGGTAGAATGGGAAAGTTTGACTCTCGTGAGGACAAAGGAATACTTGTTGGTTACTCAAGTACAAGGAAAGCATACAAGTGTTACAATCTAATATTAAACAAAGTTGTGGAAAGAATCAACGTAACAATTGATGAAACGGGCAGACCAGAATCAAAGGAAGAAGAAAACAAATCAATGGAACAACTTTTCGAAGAAGAAGATGAAAAAGAAGTAGAAGAGGAAGATGAAGATGAAGAAAATCTGATAGAAGCAGAAGAGAAAATTCAGCAAGTGTCTCCAAAGACACCCAATAAACGAGTACAGAAGAATCATCCTTCAGATCAGATTATCGGAAACAAAGATTCAGGAGTCGAGACTAGAAGAAGAATCCGTTCACCAGAACAAACACACCTAGCACTCTTATATACAATTGAACCAAATTTTTTTTAATAAGCCAGCAAGGATGAATTTTGGAATCAGGCCATGGATGAAGAATTGGATCAAATAGAGAAAAATGACACTTGGGAATTGGTTCCAAGACCAAAAAATAAGAATGTGATCAGCACAAAATGGATTTTCAGGAATAAATTGAATGAAGATGGACAAGTTACAAGGAACAAAGCTAGATTGGTATGTAAAGGATATGCTCAAATTGAGGGAATCGAATTTGAAGAGACATTTTCCCCAGTTTCCAGAATGGAAGCAATCCATTTGCTTTTAGCTTATCCATGCTCCAAAAATGTTAAAGTATATCATATGGTAAATAATAAAGTGAAGTAATGAGTGTATTATAATTCAAAGTGAATACAAAATAAATTATTTAAATAATAAATTTAATGGATAAATTAGAAGTGGGTTAACCCTAAAATAAGGAAAGTGGGGCCAAGTGACCTAGAAGATGTTTTTAAGGAAGCTACTTGGAGAGTATAAATAAGAGGCAAGGTTATCTCATTTAAGACACACTTGAGCATATTGAATACCTATAGGTGTTTGAGGTAACCAAAGGATATCTAAGACAAATTTCTGAGGAAAGTGAAGAAAAGAAGGCTGAAATACAAGGAAGGATAAATTCTTTTGATGGTGCTTTCTAAGGTATGTTATTTACAGGTCATCTCACCATTTTCGCTATAAAATTTTTTATATAATGCTTCAGACCATGAAATTTATATTCCATTGATAAAACATACCCAATTATCTGTGGTAAAAAATGCATCTTGTGGGTCGTTGCATTTTGGGAGTTACACTCCGTGGAAAATAAGGTTTGTGGCTAGTCCTGAAACTAGTCAAAAACAGATGTTTTGGGCAAAAACGTCATAACTTCTTCATAACAGATCCAAATTCAGTGAGACCAATTGTATTGGTTAGGGTGTATTCTATAGTATGCTTTTTAATAGTGTCATATGAATTCAACAAATATTTCATGCGGGGCATTCTCTACAAGGTCTCTCTCTAGAATAAGCCAGAATTCAGCAAAGTATGTCATTTTTGCTATAACTCCTTTTATGAGAGGTTCCAAGTAGTGACACCTAGAGGAATTGCATATAAAAAAATTGAAGAACATTGTGTATCAGTTTCAAATATTTATACATTATAGGTTCAAAGTTATGATTACTTCAAGTTAGGGTTGTTTACTAATCCAAAACTAGGCATGTGAGACTAAAGAAAAGTTTGATGAAAATGCTAGTCTCTTCTTGTTAAAGTTAAGGAAGGTTTGAAGGGATGTGATCATATACA
This sequence comes from Picea engelmannii, assembly GCA_009831015.1. Classification (NCBI taxonomy): domain Eukaryota; kingdom Viridiplantae; phylum Streptophyta; class Pinopsida; order Pinales; family Pinaceae; genus Picea; species Picea engelmannii. The sequence continues at coordinate 650,071 of ML777683.1, forward strand.
CCAAGTCTATTATAGAGATACAAATCAGATTTGGATGATAAAATTGATGAGGGATTTTGGTTGAGGTACATGTTGAGTACATGGTTGAGACAAGTAGTTGATGAGCTGGCACATACATGAGGTGTATAGTTGATGATGTTGGTACATATTGATGAGTCATAGTTGATGAGTAGTTGAAACATGATTGGTACATGGTTGATGCACTTTTTATGGTACAGGTTGATTATATGTTGAGGTACAAGTTGATGCATGGTTGATGCATGGTTCATATTTATTGGTACAGGTTTACAACAGTATATCTCACAGTGATAGTGTGATAGTGGTTCCATCATTCTACTTCTACTTCAAGGTGGTTGGATGGGGCAAGGACAGGTGGTTGTATCCACCTTCTGGTTGTAGCTGGAGAACATAGGGGGTTGTAGCCTCCTTCTAGTTGTAGCCAGAGAATTGGGGAGTTGGAGCTTCCCTCAAGTTGTAGCTTGAGAAACTAGGGGGTTGGAGCCTCCTTCCAGTTGGAGCTGGAAAACAAAGGAAGTTGGTGCTTCCAATGAATGTAATTCTTCAAGACATATAAGAAAAATCATTTTGTAGTTTTCTCTCAATTTGGGTTTCCACGTAAAACACTGGTGTGTTGTGTATGTGTATGATTGTTCATTTGTTCATTGCTTATTTACTCTGCAGTTATTGGATGACAATGCTTCATTGATACAACACTTGGATTATATGGTTAAAAAGGATTAAATTTCTCTATTAATGATTCACCCCCCCTCTCAGTAATCCAACAAAGACTACTTATCATTTCTTATGCATGTTTTGGGAATTGAGTCATAATATCATCACTTTTCACTTGCATACACCTCTGAGTAAACAACAGCATTAAAATCAAGCTCTAAACTAAAATTTATCAGACATTTTTCCATTTTTTATTAGCAAACCTACATTATCTTAAGGTGTAGGGATTTAATAGGTTGAAAGGATAACTTTCCAAAGATGTCAAACAAACTTAGCATCCTGTGATAGGGACAGCAAATCCAATTTTCGTATAAGCTTACTGGGATCCCCCTCTCACAGAGGGGTTACGCATGAGGTCGCGTTCAGGAGAGTTATGGATATTATCTCTTCATGGTTCAATTGTTTGTAGTAGTCCGATCGTATATTGGGGGTTCTTATTAAGGCTCAACTATCTTCATTTGGTCTCCCTGCTTCGTGAATTCTGAATCTGTCCGGGGTCCTCTGGAGTTCTACCGGTCCACTTGTCCTTAGTTCTCTTGAAGGATTTCAGACTTGTTATCATGCCCATACATTCAGACTAGACTGTCGACTATACCTGCCCAGGGGTTGACTATGAGTTGGTGACCTTAGTAGCCATAATCCTCAGGGTCTTACACAAGGTGATGGTGAAGGGAAGTCTCACTGTACCTGGAATAGACGTTGGTCAAACTCACTCAGGCTCCTTGGAGGGTAAATCGACAATTACTGTGTGGAATCTTTCACCAAGGTGTAAGTCCGTTAAGCAGGTCACCAACGTAACTAATCCACCCTCTCTATCCCCGCCCCTTCCTATTTTGATATCGCGACGTTGGATTTCATCACCAACTAGTGGTTTCATCGTGGGAAGTTTTGTTTGATTGTTTGCTTCTTAGATTCATAACATGTGTTGTTTTTTTTACTTAGTGGACCTTAGGTCAAGTTAGTGTTAATGGCATCAAATACTAGGAGTACCAATGGAGGAACCCCTTGTCCCAGGGAACCTTTCACCTTTCCTTCTTTTGGAAACATTGGTCCTCTGTACATTGCCACACTGAGTCTTCCGGGATCACCATCGAATTACCGGTTTGGTTGTTCCCCACTCCGCTGATCTCGAATCTTCCCAGTGATTCAACTAAACCTAATGCTTCATATGTAAGTACACCACCCACACATCAACCTCATGTCGAATTTTCTCCTTCTTCACCCATTAAGTCTCCTTCCCTTTCTATGTCTTCGCCTAGTGAAAGCTCTAAAGCAAGTAGACAGGTTAATAAGAAGAAGAAGAAATGGAAAGACAAGAAGAAGAAGGACCCAAAAAGGACCAAGCCTCCAACCATATCATATGTTGGATCCAACCAGCTACTATTGATCATACTGGGAGCATTGATGAGGTCGATAAGATTAAAATGAAGAATCTGAAACCCAAATTCCCTTGCAGTCTTTGTAAGGGTGACCACTTTCTAAGGGATTGCCCTGGTCTTCCAAAGGTATTAGAAATGTGGTCCTCCAAATCATCGGCCTCTGCTAGTCATGTTGGTGATTCCCCGTCAACTAGTGATGTTAAGGTTGGTAAGAAGAAGACAACTGTCAAATTTCCTTGTATGTTATGAGAAGGTGATCATTATTCTCACATTTGTCCTCTTATGAATGAGGCTTCTTCTCCTTTGGAAAAGATTCAACTCCCAACTGGTTATTGTAATATTTACCCCAACCCATCGTTAGTTGACAAAGTGGTCAATCTGGTTCCATCCCCGGTCATTCCAGTGGATCAGGTGGTCAATCTAGTTTCATCATTAGTTGAACCACTAACCAAAGTAGTTGATCCAGTTCCGTCATCGATCAGCCCCACTTTTGATCTAAAAAGTGAAACCTAAGTGACTAATCCAGTCTCATCATTGGTCAGTTCCACCCTTCATCTGAAGAGTGCCAAAGTGGTCAATCCCACTCCTCCTCTGACGAGTGTCAAAGTGGTTTCTCTAGTCCCTTCATTGGTTATTTTGGTTGATCATGTTGTCAATCTGGTCACATTCTTAATTGAACCAATTGACAAAGTGGTTGATCCGATCCCATCTTCGGTCGATCCCACTCTCTTGTTAGATAATGCAACCCAAGCAGTAGATCCATTTACACCTATCGACCCCATTATCCCCTTGGAGAATGCAACCCAAGTGGTCGATTTAATGTCATTACCAATCGATCCTACTCTCCTGCTAGAGAGTAAACCCGATTGTGCCCATGTTTTTCTCATTGATACAAAATCTACCGTGTTGGGGGGCATTCCTCCTTCTCCTACGAAACCCCCTCCAAGTAATGAGGCCATCCTTTTTTATTGGGGTGTGCTAACTGGACCTCGTCTTCCCTCTCACATTCCCTTCAAGCTTATTGTACAGGTTTGTGGTCGGGATGTTCCTCGTGCATTGATAGATGAAGGTTCGTCTGTTAGTATTTTGTCCTCTATTGTTTGGCAAGCTTTGGGTTATCCTCGGCTTCTGTCGGTTACACAGACTATGTTCTCTTTTAATAGAAGAACCAGTCACCCTTTAGGGATCCGTCACCAGTTTCTCATAGATTTGGGAGGGAAAACTGTCTTTATTGATGTTATGGTAGTCCAGGACCCCTTGGATTTCGATTTACTCCTTGGGTGAGATTATGTCTATGCCATGAAAGCTATTGTGTCCACTATTTTTCGTGTGATATATTTCCTGCACGATGGAAGAATGGTGACTATTGATCAACTTTCATGTGTCGGTCCTAAATTGATTACCAACCCAATGAGCTCCCTAAACATTTCTTATATGCAGATGATATCTCCCCCGCCACAGGTCAATTATGTGGCGGTATATCCCATGCCTTCAGTTGCCGATGAATATGACTTAGATCCAGTAGTTGACATGGTGATCTCTTCGGTAGGGATTTTGGATCCTGACCTCCTTACCCATATCGTGACCCTCGACATGATTTCCTTCCAAAGTATGTTTCTTTCATCTAGTGAAGATCTCTTGGAGGCCATGACCGAGTTTTGTCCCTTGACATGGTGTCCTTCCAGAGCATTATCCTCTTGGAATCCATGATCAAGAAGAGGTCTTGAGCATGGTTTTCTGATTTCAAGCTCATTGAAAAATGAAACCAGCTGTGAGGATAGTTTCCGCGTCTCTGTAGCAACCTCGTTAAAAAATGAAACAGAGGTCATGAGAATAGTTTTTCCTTTCTATGGCAATCTCGTTAAAAAATGAAACAGAAATATGGGGATTCAACCCAGAACCCTGAGTATAGTTATTTTACTGTGTCAAGCTCATTAAAAAATGAAACAGTAACCTCTCCTAACAAGTCGGGTCTTTCATTAGGTCTCTTATTTGAACCTTCATTTCATCCACCCTTATCCTTTTTCTCCATCTAGTACAGAAATTGGTGACAACCTCAAAGTCGGTGAATGAATTAAAGCTTGGGGGGCATGTCTCCAACCTTTGATTATCATTCGCCTTTGATTATCTTTCTAGAGTTATTCCACCAGATTTTCAAGCTAAGGGCGGAGTACCAACCATACATGGGTATCCCTACATTTGGAAATTACGTTGGGAATTTACAAGCATAGTTTAATTTTGTTCCAAGCTTGTGTAAAAATGAAACCAATACAGAGTTTAGTCTTTGTTCTTTCTCACACTCGAAAATACATGAGAATGTAACCGAGTATACTTTTATCACTTTTTCAGACTCACATGGATATACGAAAAAGGAACCCCCTGTAATCTCTTTTAAGCTCTTTTCAGACTCTCTAAACATGAAAATATTGTCAAGTGATCTTGCTTCCTTTCCCACTCGTTAAAAGGTTTGAAAGGGTGTCTTTCGAGTGATAATTTATCTCTTTTTCAGCCTCGCGAGACTAACATTACGAAAAAGGACAACACTGGAGTCTTCTTTAAGTTCTTTTCAGACTCTCTAAACATGAAAAGTCACCAAGTTTACCTTCTCTGGACTCGTTAAAAAATCATACATTGAAGGGCCCATGTGAGACCAAACACTTACTTCTTCCAGTTCGTTAAATAAAGGAAGAGATGCTTACCGAAGGTGATTTATATAGAGCATGTGTTTCCCTCCTCGATCTCATTTAAATTAAAAAGAGGTACTTGACTCTCTGTATGGGGGGGAATTTTGAAGGAAGCAAGCCAAGCAGTTTTTGAAAACGTCACAAGTCACTCTTATGGTCTCCCTTGAACATGGCACTTTGTCTTTTCATACATTTTAATCTATTGCACCTCTACACTAAACCAATCCTTAGAGTTTCTTTACTCCTTTGAGTCACCTGACGAAAGTCACGGTTCACTAGTTCATGATTGCTTCTTGCATGTTCACTAATTTCTTATTTGCATGTTATTGTTGTTCTTGTTTTCCTATTGGTCTTGTTGTAGTTTTCACATTTTGGGTTCTGCAACTGTGATTGGAATTACCCTTCTGTCGCTCCCCATTGATGGGCGGTTTTGGGTGTTGTGTTTATTTTCTCTTGATGTTTGCAGTTTGCAGGTGGGAAATTTGACTACTAGGGATGCCTGAGTCAAAATCCTCTTGCATAATATCTTTGTATGTGAGGAGAAAATGCAATATCCTTTTGCGATGTGTCACTTTTTCGGTGATGGATGTAGGTTCTGTGTCAAACATAGGCCTTTGGACGGTCTTCCCACCTTTGAATTTTACCTAACAGGTCTCACAGCCTGAACTATTTGGTTAACAGATGTGTTGCAATACATTTTCATCTGAATTTTTTGATACAGTCTTATGTGCAGTGAACTTGACCAATATTTTTCTTCACTGGAATTCCTGGTTGACTGGTTGGTGCTTGCTTCTTTGTTCGCTGGATTTTTCTTATTGTTGTTTGATTCAACTTTGCAGGGTTTGGATCCTGCGGCTGTAGTTGGGCCTTTTGGTGCTTCTTAACTGGGTTGTTATTTGTTGCTTTCTCTTTCTTACTTAAGATTTGTGATGTTGGGGTGTTGCATCTGCAGTTGGATCTGTTGTTAAATTGTTTTGCAGTTGGCTCCCCAGAAAATACTATTAAGATAAAATAACATGAAAAATTTTGCATTCGATGTAAATTGCATCTCTTATGGCTTCAACCAGGGTTTTTCGGGCTCCAACTATATTTCATAGCTAATGATGTTTTCCCATGGTTAATGTCTTGCTATGGTTTCATAACTATGATAGTAAGAGTTGTTGTCTAAATGATAAAGTTCTTCTCTCCCTTTCTTTTTCCTCTTGTAAACTTTCACATTTTTACCTTTTGTTCTTCCACTCTATTATGTGTTTCTAGTTCTATACTTTGCAACATTTCTATAGTCCCAAGTTCCTGAGGTGGCCAATTGGCAAATCCTCATCTCCATCTATATCTTCACATCACGAGTCTGGTCGGCCGTTGTTCATTTGCATATTTATCCAATTTCTTCTAAACTTGCATGTTTTTCCCTTTTGTTCTTAACCTCTATTATGTGTTTCTGGTTCTATACTTTGTCGTGTTTTTGTGCTCATGGGTTGCTGATGTGGTGATCTGAAAAATCGTCATCTCCATCATTATATTCACATCATGAGTCTGATTGACCGTCGTTTGGTTACATACTTAGCCAATTTTATGAACGCAGGTCCGCGGATAGGTGTTATTGAACTATGGTAACTCATGTCTAGGGTATACATCTTACATCCATAACTTCTGTGCTCTACAATCGAACTATGGTAACTCATGTTCGGGGTATACATCTTGCACCCAGAACTTTCATGCTCTACAATTAGACCTCGCACTCCTCGAACTCGCAACCCTGCCTTTCCATACTTAGTCGAGTCTTCAAAGTTTCGTGGGTTCACAAATTCCATGGGTTCAGAAAATTTTAAAAGCATTTTTTTCCCCTCCATCCCCGCCAAATTTTTCCCTTCCCAATGCACATTAATTATGCTTTCAAAAGTGACAATCGACTAGACAGCTTTGAAAATATTGTCTTTAATAAGAGGAAAGCTCGAAGACATCTCCCATTAAAATGCATAAACAAGCAAATATTATGGGATCTGATAAAAAATATTGCCTACATTTTTAATTTGCAAAACAAATATTGGCTATTTTAGTTTTTTAAAGGTATCATCATAGTAACAGTGCAATATTGTACTACCACGATGTTGATTAAGGTTGGTTGTCATTGATGTCAACCCTTGAAGAAATCCTAGTAGCACAAAGGTTTGGGTAATGGACCAAAGTTTGTTTGATGTAAATATGACTCATTATTGTCTTTTCATGTTTGATAATAATTACAAATGAATGAACTCCAAAGTGGTCCCCTTATGGTGAAATCCCTCACAGGAAGATGCTTGGCAGATTGAGTTATCCTAGAAGTATGGTTAGAGAACCCATGCTTATTTGTGGAATAATGATATGAAGGTCAGTGAATTTGTCTGTGAAACTATATTATATGGATAGTGTTTTTCATGCCATTTTTGGTGGTATGTGGAACGTCACATAAATCCTCACGGTTAGAGAGTTATGGCCATGAGAAGTTGGAAAACTCAGGTTTGGGTAATGGACCCAAGTTTGTTTGATGGATAATGGTATGAGTTTTGATATATTTGTAGGTAATAATATTCTATATGGATAGTACATGTCATTTCATTTCTGGTGGTATGTGGAACATCACATAAATCCTCACAGTTTAAGAGTTATGTCCTTACGAAGTTGGAGGACCCTCATATGTCATCTAGAAGCCCCAAAAGGTCAAAGTAGTCAAAGTGGTTTAAGATATTTTATAAAGTAAATAATAAAGTGAAGTGATGATTGTACTATAATTCAAATCTAATACAAAATAAATAATTTAAATAATAAATTTAATGGAGAAAATAGAAGCGTGCTAACCCTAAAATAAGGAAAGTGGGCAAAGTGACCTAGAAGATGTTTTTAAGGAAGCTACTTGGAGAGTATAAATAAGAGGCAAGGCTCTCTCATTTTATATCAAACTTGAGAATATTGAATATCTATAGGTGTCTGAGGTATCTAAAGGATATCTAAGCCAAATTTCAGAAGGAAGATGAAGAAAAGAATGTTGGAATTCAAGGGAGGATAAATTATTTTGATGATGCTTTCTAAGGTATGTTATTTATAGGTCATCTCACCATTTTCGCAATAAATTTTTTTCTATAATGATTCAGACCGTTAAATTGATATTCCATTGAGGAAACATATCCAAGTATCTATGTTAAACAATCCATCTTGTGTGTCATTGTATTTTTGGAGTTACACTACGTGGAAAATAAGGTTTGTGGCTAGTCCTAAAACTAGTCTAAAACAAGTGTTTTGGGAAAAAAATTCATAACTTCTTCATAACAGATCCAAATTCAGTAACACCAAATGTGTTGGTTAGATTACAGTATGTAGTATTTTTTTTAACATTTTTAGATCGATTCAACAAATATTCCGTGTGGGGAACGCTCTAAAAGGTCTCTATCTAGAATAAGCTAGAATTCAGCAAGGTATGTCATTTTTGCTATAACTCATTTTCTGAGAGGTTTCAAGTAGTGACACCTAGAGGAATTGCATAAAACACACTGAAGAACATTGTGTATCATTTTCATATATTTATTCATTACAGGTACATAGTTATGATTATTTCAAGTTAGGGTTGTTGACTAATCCAAAACTAGTCATGTGAGACTAAAGAAAAGTTTGAT
>ML777683.1:666515-681186 GCA_009831015.1 Picea engelmannii
GTTTACAGTGGTATATCTCACAGTGATAGTGTGACAGTGGTTCCATCAATCTACTTCTACTTCAGGGTGGTTGGATGGGGCAAGGACAAGTGGTTGTAGCCACCTTCTGGTTGTATCCAAGGAACATAGGGGGTTGTAGCCTCCCTCTGGTTGTAGCCAGAGAATTGAGGAGTTGGAGCTTCTCTCGGGTTGTAGCCTGAGAAACTAGGAGGTTGGAGCCTCCTTCCAATTGCAGCTAGAAAACAAAGGAAGTTGGTGCTTCCAATGAATGTAATTCTTCAAGACATATAAGAAAAAGAATTATGTGGTTTTCTCTCGCTTTGGATTTCCATGTAAAACAATGGTGTACTGTGTATGTGTATGATTGTTCATTTGTTCATTGCTCATTATTGGATGATAATTCTACATTTATATAACACTTGGATTATTTGGTTAAAAAGGATTATAATTTCTCTATTACTTATTCACCCCCCCCTCTCAGTAATCCAACACACACTACCAGCCACGAACGTGTTATCCATGGAGGTTTTGATGTCATGCCCCTCTTTAATATTGTGTATATGTTACATGTTGTCATATTTGAGAATATGCTCAAATAGGGGAATGTTATTATGTGTTATTAGTCACTATTCAGCGCACATATTCAAAAATATTGGCATTAATAAGCAAAAATATCGAGGGTATCTTCCATTAAGACAAATTAAACCAAAATCTACGGAAGATTATATTGTCATCCTCCAACGTTGCTTTTAAATATTTATTCCCATTTCTCTCTATCATCAAAGAATTGGGCTTTAGGGTGCCTTCGTTTTAATGTTCTTGGCCATGGACATGTAAGACAACTTAGAGATGTCATTGAGGCCTAAATGAAATAAGAGAAAATGGTTTTATGTGACGTGAGCTTTTAGCCAAAAAAAAACTCTGTTATCCAACAAAAACTCAGATAGGGAAAAAAAAAACAAGTATCTTTTGATTGTTGTTCTCCCTGTATTCGATGCTTTGTTTAGTTGAAAGGCATGCCTGGAGATTTGTTTGTTGATATTCTTTGTTTTCTTGTTGGGAGTTGGAAGGGATTTTCAGGTCACCTGCAAAATGCTCCTTCGTTGAAGTATATTGTTTCTTCCAACAACACAGATTTGGCAAGTGTATCAAGTTCTGCAGAGCACACAAGAATTTGTCTTCGTCAGAGGAGTCGCACTTATCGTGGCTTGCAAAATGGTCTGTAATATTCGGAAATGATGCGAAATATTACTCCATTCGTGAATGTACTCAGAAGGAAACTATATATTTGGATCGTTGCGGGGAAGAGAAACTATATGGGTGGATAAAACGACATACTAAAATTACCAAAGTTTATATTTCAAAGTTTGCTAAGCTACTTCTGGGTGTGGTAACAGACTTGACAGAAAGCCATATTCTTTGTCAAAAAAATTTCACTGTCCTCTGGATGTAGTTATAGACTCCACATACAATCAATTGTCTATCGCTACTGCACATTTTTTATTTTACTACTCCTACACCTATAACTGGATTATGGACTTTGCAACACTTTCTGAGGGTTACTTTATACTACCACCTTCTGCAACAAGTTTCATGTGTTCAGGTAATGATTTGGTTTCTAAAAATCACCTTTTACTACCACCTTCATGAAATCATCTTGTTTCATTCTTTAGAAGAGACCTTAATGTAGTGGTGTGTTTCCATATCTATTTCCACCTAATGTCAATCTTATTGTTGTTTCCCTTGCCTTGGATAGGGAAAATGCATTTCTTTTGTTGCAGTTGATGCAATATTTGAAAAAAAAAATGTTCAAATCATACAATTTCTTTTTTTTTAAATATAGAACAATGTATTTTTTGAACAGACAGATGTTCGAAAAGTTTTAGGCGTTGTTTGGGGTTCACGTTGTCCACTATGGAAATTGCATTGACACTGAAATGTCAGATAATAAATGTCTAAAATGTGTCTAATGTCAAGTTCATTATCGCACAAGACACCCAACGTCCAAATATTTATGGACTCAAAGAAACATTGTAGATTTCATGAGAAAGCAACACTAAAGTTGATGTTCTTTGCAGGTCTGACAATCATGTAGTTTAAGTTCTTTGACAATGACAGCCCTACTTGTTCACCGCATTGTTGCACTATAGTCAGTATCATTGTTCCCATTTCCACCGCCAATGTCAATGTCTGAGGCTGAAGTTATTTATAGCCTAGGGTCACCACCTATGTGGATGCCTGAAGGTGAAACTACCTGGAACTTGGGATCACGACTTCTTACACTGGACATTAGTATTAATAGTGATCGAAATTTGATTGTATGTCGAGTTTGTTACTACATCCAGAGCTCGCTCAACACTATTTGACATAAAAATTGGTTGTCTGTCAATTCTATTACAACTTTGGCATAAAAGCTTATGTGATTTTAGAATGTTGATTCAAACGCACATACAGTTTCTCATGTTCATTGGTATCCAATTTTATAATTTCCTACTGAGTGTATTCGGGCATGGAGTAATATTTGGTGTCACTTCCAACATTCCAGACCTTTTTGTGGACCGCCATGTCTTCCACCCCTATGACGAAAGATATATTCAGATGCGATCTGTAGAATTTAATACACTTGACAGACTTGTGTTGCCAAAGAAATCATGTACTTCAACAAAGGAATATTTTTCAACCGGCTTGGATGTTCCTTCCAATTTACTTTAATAAAACAAAGAATTTCAACATACAAATCTTCAGGCAAGCTTTTCAACCACACAGATGATCGAATATAGGGAGTATATCAGTCACAACATACTTGAATTTTTTTTTTGTCTCAACTTTTGTTGCCTAACAGGATTTGTTTCCCCCAAAACTGACGTCACATAAAACGACTCCCTCGACTTTGAATTGGGCCCGAATCTCATTTCTAAGTTTTCTGAGATGTCAATGGTCAGGAACATTACAAGGAAGGCACCTTAAACCCCAAGTTTTTGACGGCAAAGAGAAATTAACACTTAACAAAGAATGGAATGTTGAATAACCAGCCAATGAAGGCAGGCCATATCTAGAAGAGACAAGCTATTCAAAAATTTTGGATAGATCTAGTGGGAATCACCAATGAAGTCCAAGACCGGAAATTGATATTTAACTCATTGTTTTTTATGAATCAAGCATTTGATCATCAAGAAGACTGTCAACAAGCTTCATTATTGTACATTTTTTTTTAGGTCGGTAGCAGGCCAAATCTCAGTCATTGTGGAAAATAATCTCAACTGTATTTTGTAACCCATCTTATTTGAATATAGAATATTTGCATTTTTTTATGGTGTTTTCCAATCTCTGGTATTGCTTTTCATTTTATTTTGTACCTTTTTTCTGTGTGTCGTTAAACATGGACGACAAGATTTTCTTTATGTTTCCCAGTACTTCAATTTAAATAAAGGGTACTATGTTCGTTCCTTACATTTTACATGGAAGAATAATTTGTCATAGGCCATACTTATGTGGCGCCCTCCCTATACTTGAAGAAATAAATTGGAGGACCCGTCCTGCTTTCATTCTTTGGGTCCCGTAAATAGAATGAATTAATGACTATTACAACAAGGCAACTCAAGTGTTGGCGTCATGTTCCTATTCAATATCTTGCATATATTGCATCTTATTCTATTTGATAATATCCTTGGATATATACTAATATGAGTACTATTGGAATAAATATAAAAAGTTTCTCTTGGATAAAACTTAACCAATTATCTGGCCACCGGGTCCCAGGTTTGTGGTATCCAACACCTATGTCCCCTATTCTGTCATATACATTTTGCATCCAAAGAACTTCTGTCATCTTCAATTTATGCTTTTACTAGTGAGAACTCACCAGGGATTCGAAAAGATTGGCATTAATAAAGGAACAACAGATTTTCTTCTGTGATATGCTTAGCCCTTTTCCCCTTTTCTTCTTCCCATCTATTATCTCTTTCTGTTTATATACTTAGTTGTCTTTCTATGATTGTGGGTTCTAGGGTTGGTGGACTGACATATCTTCATCACCATCTATATCCTCACATGACGAATCCGACCGACCGATGTTCCTTTCCATACTTAGCCAATTTTATGGTTATGGTTGTCGGGTTGCGCTTCCAAATTATGTTGCTTCTTGTTGCGTTATATACATATTGCACTCAAAACTTATGTGGTTTCAATGAAATTTGTGAACCGAACAGTGTCCTGCAAATTGGGAGATGATTTACATTTGAACCAGAAATAATTTGTTAATATATATTAATATGAATACTATTGAAATAAATATCAAAACTTTCTCTTGGCCAATACTTAGCCAATTATCTGGCCACCAGGTCTCAGGGTTGTGGTATCCAACACCTATGTCCCCTGTTCCATAATATACATATTGCAGCCAAAGAACTTCCATGATCTGCAATTTATGATTTTACTAGTGAGAACTTAGCAAGGGTTCGAAAACATTGGAATTAATAAATGAAAAATGGATTTTCTACTGTGATATACTTAGCCCTTTTCCCCTTTTCTTCCTCCCGTCCATTATCGCTTTCTGGTTATATACTTAGTCACCTTTCTATGATCGCAGGTTCCAGGGTTGGTAGGATAACATATCTTCATCTCCATCTATATCCTCACATGACGAATCTGAGCGACCATTGTTCCTTTACATACTTAGCCAATTTTATGGCCGCGGTTATCAAGTTGGTGCATATGAACTCGCCTTTTCTTCTTCCCGTCCATTATCTCTTTTTGGTTATATACTTAGTCATCTTTCTATGATCACCGGATCCAGGATTGGTGGGCTAACATATCTTCATCTCCATCTGTATCCTCACATGACGAATCTAATAGACCGTTGTTACTTTCCATACTTAGCCAAGTTTATGGCCGCGGTTGTCTGGTTGGCACTTACAAACTTGACTATTTATTGTTCCATGATATACATATTTCACTCAAAACTTCCATGATCTAAAAATCCACCATGGAATCCTCGAATACATTAACTTCGCTCAAAGTATCTTTCATTGCCTTCCATAACTATGCTCTTACTAGTGACAATTGAACACATTTGTATGAAAGAATTGGCACCCAGTCCTCTGCCATATACAAATTGACTACCGGACTCCGACATCATCCCCTCTTCCATGTTACACATTATGCATTCAAATTTTATGAGCTATACAATTTGGCCGTCGGGGCCTCGCGTCTTCTGGGGAGACCTTGCCACCCTATTTTGGATCCTCGTGTTGGCAGGTTCACAAAATCTCCAACTCCTAGTCATTGTTTCATGTTCTGCCCATCCACGTACTTCTTTCCAGATATGCAACACCAAAGGTTTAATACTATATTCATTAATAATAAAAAGTCTCGAGAACCAACCATCCCTACAGAACTTGTCCAGAAACATGCAAAGAAGATCTTTCCAGGTAATGGAAAATCTATTAAAAATTTCAATATATTAGAGAAAACAAGTCTGGGCCATCGTTTCCCTATTCCATACTTGGACACTTTTTCGATTGTGGGTTCCTAGATTGACAGCCTCAAAATTATGTTTTGAATCTTACGCAAGTTGCAAACAGTGCCCGGAGTTCTGCAATATACAATTTGTTCATTGGAATGCCCCGTCACGAGCCCAGTCATCCACCGTTTTTTTCCTTCCTATTGCTTATGGATTTCAATGAAATTTGCGAACCGAACTGGATCCTGCAAAATGAAAGATGATCTACATTTGGACCAGAAATAATCTATTAATATATATTAATATGAATAATATTGGAATAAATATAAACACGCTCTCTTAATTTTTTCTCTTTTCTCCCCCTCTATTATCCCTTTTTTATTCTATATTTAGTCACATATGTATGATCATGGCCTCCTGGATTCACAAATTGGCAACACTTTATCTATATCTTCACACCATGAGCCCGACCGACTGTGGTCCCTTTCAATACTTGGTCAATTATATAATCATCGGATCCCAGGTTTACGGTATCCCATGTTCCGTCATATACATCTTGCACCCAAAGAAATTATGTGATCTGCAATTTATGATTTTACTAGTGAGAACTCACCAGGGGTTCGAAAAGATTGTCATTAATAAATGAACAGTAGATGTTATTCTGTGAGATACTTAGCCCTTTTTCCCTTTTCTTCTTCCTATGTATTATCGCTTTCTTGTTATATACTTAGTCACCTTTCTATGATCGCAGGTTCCAGTGTTGGTGGGTTGACATATCTTCATCTCCATCTATATCCTCACATGACGAATCCGATCGACCAATGTTCCTTTCCATACTTAGCCAATTTTATGGTCATGGTTGCTGGGTTGGCGCTTTTGAACTTTGTTGCTTCTTGTTCTGTGATATACATCTTGCACTCAAAACTTTCGTGATCTACAATTCCACCGCAGACTCCTTAGCCCTTTTTCCCTTTTCTTCTTCCCATGTATTATCACTTTCTGGTTATATAATTAGTTGCCTTTCTATGATCGTGGGTTCCAACGTTGGCAGGTTGACATATATTCATCTCCATCTATATCCTCACATGAAGAATCTGACTGATCATTGTTCCTTTCCATACTTAGCCAATTTTATGGTTGTGGCTGTCGGGTTGGCGCTTTCAGACTCTGTTGCTTCTTGTTATGTGATATACATCTTGCACTCAAAACTTTTGTGATCTACAATTCTACCGTGGACTCCTCGAACTCGCAAGTTTCACTCTACCACGGTTCACAAATGTTTCAAAGTATTTGTCGCTACCTTCCATCCCCACCAACTTCTCTTCCTTCCTAATATACATCAATTATGCTTTTACTAGTGATAATTGAACACACTGGTACGAAACAATTGGCATCCAGTCCTCCACCATATACAAATTGACTACTGGATTCTGACATTGTCCCCTATTCCATGTTACATATTATGCATTCAAATGTTCTGAGCGATACAATTTGACCATCGAGGCCTCATGTCTTCTGGGGAGACCTTGTCACCCTATTTTGGATCCTCGTGTTGACGGATTGATGAAATCTCCAATTATTAGTCATTGTTTCCTGTTCTGGCCATCCTCGTACTTCTTTCCAAATATGCAACACCAAAGGTTTCATACTAAAATGCCATCATGAAACAACCGTAAGGATATTCATTAGTAAGACGAAGTCTCGAGGACTAACCATCCCTACAAAAATTGTCAAGAAACATGCAAAGGAGATCTTGTCAGGTAATGGCAAAGCTATTACAAATTTAAATATATTAGTGAAAACAAGTCTGGCCCAGTGTTTCCCTATTCCATACTTGGACACTTTTTCGATTGTGGGTTCCCAGAATGATGGCTTCAAAATTGTGTTTGGAATATTCCACAACTTGCAAACAGTGCTCGGAGTTCCATGATATACAATTTGTCCGCTGGAATGCCCCATCACAAGCCCAGTCATCTGTCGTTCCTTTCAATACTTAGCCCCAAGTTGGATGTATTTCCATGACATTGTACATTTACTATGTATCAAGTCCGCCCTTTTGTTTCCCTATTTCATACTTAGAAATTTTTCTGATTGCGGGTTCCCAGACTGGCGGGCTCAGGATTGTGTTTTCAATGTTCCATGACTAGCAAGCAGTACTCGGAGTTCCGCGATATACAGTTTGTTCACAGGAATGCATCATCATGCCCGAGAGATATAATTTGACCCTCGGTCCCTCACCTCTACTGGATGTATCTTGTATCCCTATTTTGAAGCGTCACCAACTGCTTTCGATAATTAGGCATTCCTTACTTGTTGTTTTGTGTCCCTGCCACCTTCCTACTTCTCTTTGGGAATGCAATTGGTAATCTTTAATGCTAGCACTTCGTTGTGCATGGACCTTAAACATGTCCTGCCCTCACCTCTATTGGATGTATCTTGTTTCCCTATTTCAAAGCATCACCAACCACTTTCGATAATTAGCCATTCCTTACTTGTTGTTTCGTGTCCCCACCACCATCCTACTTCTC
The DNA here is from genome assembly GCA_009831015.1 of Picea engelmannii. Taxonomy (NCBI): domain Eukaryota; kingdom Viridiplantae; phylum Streptophyta; class Pinopsida; order Pinales; family Pinaceae; genus Picea; species Picea engelmannii. The sequence goes on from ML777683.1 coordinate 674,505, forward strand.
TTTGGGAATGCAATTGGTAAGCTTTAATGCTAGCACTTCATTGTGCATGAAACTTAAACATGTCATTAATGACCATCCTCTCTTCTGTGGTACACATTTTTCATTAAAGTCCCAAGACATACAATTTGACCTTCGGGAAGTCACGTCTCCTGGGGAACCATTGTCACCCTAATTTTGAAGCCCGTCCAATGGCTTTCCATACTTTCCCATTTTGTGGAATATCTTTCGCGGTTCCTCGGATTGGAGGGTTCACAAAATCTTCAATTCTTAGGCATTGTTTACTGTTCCCGACCAAGGTTTACTGCTAATAGTTCATCATGCAACAATTGTATTGACCATCATTAAAAAGCAAAAGCGTATACAAGACAGTGAAATTTAATTAAAGCTCGACTCATCGAATTTAAATTAATTTATCTTCTCTTATTTTCTCTTTTCTACCCAGAGACATGCAGAAAATATCTTGCCACACAATGGGATGTATATTACAAGTTTCAATATATTAGCGAAAATGAATCCGCCCAGCCATTTCTCTATTCCATACTTAAGACACTTTTTCAATTGTGCGTTCCTGGATAGGCGGGCTCACGTTTTCACCTCCATTGTTCTATGTCCTGCAAACATTACCCATACTTCCGCGATATACAAATTTCCCTCTAGACTGTCCTATCATAACCTCTTCGGTGTTATGCATATTCCACTCAAAACGTTCTGACACATACAATTTGACCCTCACGCCCTCACCTCCAACAGTTGTACCTTGTAACCCTATTTTGAAGCCCGCCCTATCACTTTTGATAATTAGACACTCCTTAACTTCTCTTTCCCTTCCCCATGACCTCTGTAATTATTTCTTAATATGCAATTAGAAACCTTTCATGCTAACAACTCACCATGTAGAAACCGTCAACATTGTCATTAATGAGTGAAACGCTCGAGGAGATCTCCCATTAATACACATTAAACCAATATCTGCGGAGAGTTATACTATCCCTTCTGATTGTTCATCTCAAACACAGGTCATCGCATTGGCCCGTTCAAGAAATATCCAATGCTTAATCGCTCGTTATCATATCCACCATGTTCGCACTTCTATGCGCTCGAGGAGATATCCCATTAATACATATTAAACCAAGATCTGTGGAGACTTATATTGTCCCTTCCAATTGTTCATCTCAAACACGGGTCATCGCATTGGCCCATTCAAGAAATCTCCAATGCTTAATCCCTCATTGTCGTATCTGCCATGTTCGCACTTCTATGTGTGCAATTACTAGTCTTTAATGTTAACAGTGCATCATGCAACAGTCGTCAAAATTGTCATTAATGAGCGAAAGTCTCAAGGAGATATCCCATTCACACGCATTGGACCAATATTTGCGCAACGTTATATTATCCCCTCCAACTCTTCATTTCAATCATTGTATGAAGAAAACAAACGTTCTTGTAAACTTATGGCAGCAGGTTGACAGTAGTTTTGTGGAGATACAATGAATATCTTCAGACGTCAAGACCAGAACTTCCAGTGGTCCAGGGCGTACTTTTACTATTCATCCTATTCCACCCAGAACAAAGTGATTTGGACCTCTGGAATCACTCGTGCAGGATGCGTCCCTAAGGTTTTTGACTGTAAGGAGGTGTTCTCTTGGTGCACTGAAAAATATATTTCAAGACAAATAATTATTCAACTGCACGACCATTCTCTTGTTTCTTTGTCACCTCAGGTCTTCCGAAAGATGTTAAAATTGTCGGAGCCAACATTGACCTTCAAAGAAAAAGACTGCAAACAGTTTTTAGAAAAACATGATAATGGGTTGGACATCTTATCCAAGTTCCTCTAAGACCCGACAGCAGTTCCTGAAGATATCACAAAGTTGCAGGTAAGTTCCTTTAGAAATCCATTCCTAGAAATTGCTTGGTTGTTTACAAGACTAACAGGACAGGCATCCACAGCAAGCATTTCCCATATAGTTATTTATATTTTGTACTTCACAGTCAAGGAACAAGTCATTTTCTATTGGGGGAAGACAATTTCCATTGAAATTTGTTCCCAGTTGTCACGATTCAAAGAATCGAATAGATTTTATATGTCATCCTACTTGATTTTTGCAATAGTGAATTGTTGTCAGTTTCCAAAATTGTCTCTTTCCAAGAAAATAAATTGTGGATTCGACCCAGTAACATTATGGTACCAGGCCCTGTGGAGGCACAAGGCCTCCCATTGTTTTTATGAATTCTTTAATGACTTTGTCTCATTTTTCAAAGATTTATTGTTAGGGAAGGATGCTCCCCGAATGTCTTTCCAGGCAACCAAGTTTTTGAACAGGAAGGGGACACTTGAACAAAATGAAAATCACAGTGTACTAATGATCTTTGGCTCCAAGGAAAATCTTTCTTTCCTTCCATGCCACATCACGGACAAGATGTTTGTTACAAAAATAGCAAGGCAATGCAACCACTGGTTTCATTTTTTCCATGACAAGAAAAAAAAACAGTTCATTCCTCTACCCTGGAAAGTTGGGGACTTCGTGTGTAGAAACCTCAACAAGATTGAAAAATTCACAGGCCATTTCGAGGACTTGAACCTAACATATGTTGAAAGGCTAAAAGGGTTCAACCCTAATGATATTTTTCGAGAACATTTACTAGCAGTTGGCTTTAGTAGCTCGTTTATCCATAGACGCCTGACCGAAGACAGGGACAGTCATGACAATAATCCTGCTTCTGGCGATTGCGATGTAGATACATTTCAAAGCGTGATTGAATTGTACAGACAATAGGGAAAAGTATCTGGTGAGAAGAGTGTTCATTCCCCTGCCAGCACTCCCAAGAGAACGACATTGTGGAGCATCGCTTTAACGTCCCACCCCAGTAAGAAGGCAGCCCAAAAATATTCAAACGGAGGAGATAAGAACACTACTCGCACAAAAAATGATAGTTCTCACAAAGTTCCCCTGACGAAGAAGAGAAAAAACGTTGCAGGGCAGGCGGACGAACCCGAAATTGAAAGTGAAAAGGTGCAACTTGAAATTGAATCTGAGCACATGCACAAAGTTTGTTCGTCCGCAATGGAAGTTGTTGAGACCGACATTTTTGACAAAGATGAATCCTTTGTATTCCAAAGCGTTGTTTTTGACAGCCAACCTAAAAATATGATCATTGAAAAGAGAGATGTAACAAATAGGAAAGGCAAATCTCGTACAAAGATTAACTTTAGGAAAATGAAACCGTCCCAAATTGGAGGAATTGAAGCAGAGAATGCCAAACTGAAAGATCGCGTCAAGGAATTTGAGGAGGCTTTCATTGCTACCCCCAGAGTTTGCCAGTCCTTTAGCAAAAAACGTGCATGCTACCCTTGCAACCAAGTTAAAAGTATCCTCCAGCCTCCTCGCATCGTGTAGATCCCTTGTAGAGAATAACATCAAGAAAAGAATGAAACTAGTTACTGAAGCCTGGGAAACATCACAAAATATAGCTTCCTTGAGAAAGAGAGAAAATGAATTGCATGAACATTTGTAGGCAAATTTAAAAAATGATCAACGTTTCTGTGAACATGTGTTGACCCCTTTTGCCAACCATGCCATCAACGGCTTGGATCTAAAAATAAGACAAGATAATATCCCCTCCCCAAAGTGGACCAAACAATTAAAAGCATGTTGGAAAAAGAAAGTTAAGAACCTAGAGCTCATTGTCGAATCATGTAAACAAGCCATATCAGAAAAAGAAGAATTATTCCGAAACCTGATCCAACTAGACTTAGCCGGAAGTGAAGCCTTTGATGAACAACTTGATATTTTAAAGGGGTTGTCTTTCGAAAAAATTTATGGCATCCTTGAATATTGTGTAGATGAGCTCGAGAGTTGGCTACTGGATTGTTCGGAACACAATGAAGAAATTGAACAGAGTCTGCATAGTATTTCTATGGATCTAAGGAAATTAGAAAATGAGCTTTTCGACATAGAAATCATGGATGAAATCAATGTGGCCCCCATGAGAAGCTACATTGAAGAATGGTTCCAACGGAGAATCGACAACCTCATCAAGGAAGGGAAACAACTGGTTGGCACGATTCCATTGACCGTCGACGACAGCAACAAAAACACATCAGCTTCATAGTAAGTCTATACTGATGTCATCTTGTTTTCATTATCAATCCAGTTACTCTACCAATTTAAATAGAAATCTATAACCAAACACTCATAACTTCCAATTTCTTATTTTCAGGTCTTCCTCTCTACTGTCGCCCACTTCTTCTTTGTACAGTCCTAATTCTTGTAATTATTTCTGTTTTATGGTCCACGAGAGCCCCAATCCCAGTCTATATGACAAACGCATTTAAATTTCCAAAAATATGGAACAGAACTTTCAAAGAAAACTAATTCGGGAATGCTAATTTTTTTGTGTCCAGGAACCTTTGTTGCAAGACATTATTAGTATTCTATTGTATTTGAATGTTTAATGTGTATGCTTCAGAAATATGGAATAGATTCCATAAATATGTAACATACATTATTAATTTTTAATAAATTTCAAAGAAAACAGGAACCTTTGTTGCAAGACATTATTAATATTCTATTGCATTTGAATGTTTAATGTGTATGCTTCAGAAATATGGAACAGATTCCAAATGCTAAATTTTTTGTGTCCAGGGACCTTTGTTTATTATTCTATTGTATTTGAATGTTTAATGTCTATGCTTCCTGATCCTTTTTCCCAGGAACCTTTATTGCAAATCATTTAGACAGAAGTTTTCTAAGTACCATGTTTGAACTATACACACCCTAGGAAAAAACTGCCTCGTTCGCATATTAACCTGGGGAGTCATCTACAAGCCAAATGTCTTGTGGCTAGCCAGTGGCATGTTGCCACAAAGTCATCCTCTGCATGGATACCACATGTACTTAAACCTGCTTCCCACATGTCTATACTTGGTCCCGCAATAGTAGTGCATGTATTCTCATTCCAACCTGGCAGGGACTACGTTGCCATGCAGCACTTGTTATATTTAGAAGTGCTCGGTGTTAAGCACTACTAGTCCCTACCCTTAGGATACATGGACTATAGAAATATCCTTGCCGAATTTTTAAAATTTTTGCACAAGAATCGATTATTAGTCCCTACCCTTAGGCTACAGGGACTATAGAAATCTCCTTGTCGAAATTTTAAACTTTTTGCACAAGAACCGATAAACTATTTAAGCTTTTATCCTAAGTTTTGATTTAAAACTATGGAAAATGATTTTAAATTGACCAATTGAATATATTAATTCATTTTATCTACCAATAAGCGAATTATTCCTCTTATTTGGCCTCATATCAAGCGGGCTTAGGATAAATGTCAAATAATTGCAAAGTATCTATGTTAAATTCACTAATGATATCCCTCGACTAGGCATTAGTTCTTAAACATTTTATGTTAGGAGAAATCTTTGTTTAGACGTTGTTGTAATGTGTAAACACTTAGGGGAGGCAAGTGCGGGGGGGGTTCTCCTAGACCCCAGAGGAAATAAAGTCTTGGACTATCATTGGAATCTGGGAATCGAAACTAATAATAGAGCCGAAGCCTCAAGACTTTGAATGTAGTTGGGGACTCCAAAATGATTACAAGTCTTATGATCTCAAGACCCTCGCCAAAGGATATTTCGCTAAAGAAAATTTTGGATCGAATCTGGCTTCACTTTAGTGGTATTCGCATGTGATTTTTACATGTCTATAGGCATAATAATTATGAAGCTGATGAACTTGCCAATCGAGCAATTGGAAAATCCCCTGGTCTCTTAGCGGTCAATCTCTAGAAGTCTTATGCTCCTTTGTCATGATCAAGTACCTAATATTCTCCCCTTTCTCAAGGCTCCCTCTTATTTGACACGTGGGAGGTGGTGGAGGTATCATGGCATTCGTTCCAGTGCATGGAAGTTGATAAGACGGAGGATGGGAAGAGTGATGCTAGCAAATCGTTTTGTGTGTGCAAGACATTACACCCTGGTAATGGATTCGAGTGGAAGGTACATCAGTTCAGATGAGTTTTAAGCCTAGTGCGGGATGAATCTTCTTGTGGAAAGTGGGATGGTACATCTTGGGCTAAGGAAATTGGCTCAGAGAACTGCAATCGTCACCAAGCGTTCTTCTGAGGTCACAGAGGGAAATCGAATATGGTTATTTCAGTTTCGGAAGGTACAAGATGAGGTTCAAAATAATGGCTCTGGATACTTACATATGAATCATGATTTTAAGTAGATTTGTGGTGGCAATATGGTTATATCCAGCATAGCAGCAGACAGAGAGTATGACAGTCGAAGTGTATGTTAAGCCCTAATATTGGCTCATTACCACTTAATTGGGGCATATTAGATTAGTAATGCTATTTTATTTATGTCGGCTTTAGGCCATTAGTTGTGATTTAGATTAGTAATGTTAATTTATTTATGTCGTCTTTAGGCAATTAAAACCTCCTAGTCTCCTATATATACCAAGGAGACATTTTCATTTTGAATCATCAGGTACTTGAACATTTAAGTGGGGTAAAAGGAGGTTTCCCCCTCAAAGAGGCTTATTATCTGAAATTATCTCTTTTTCAAGGCGTTTATTACCTTTCCTGAAGTTTTTCTATGCTATATTGATGTTTGGTTCTTAACATATGGTATCAGAGCTCAAGGTCTTGGGGTTTCGCTGCTACATCTGAGACA
>ML777683.1:685758-711675 GCA_009831015.1 Picea engelmannii
ATGTTAAGCCCTAATATTGGCTCATTACCACTTAATTGGGGCATATTAGATTAGTAATGCTATTTTATTTATGTCGGCTTTAGGCCATTAGTTGTGATTTAGATTAGTAATGTTAATTTATTTATGTCGGCTTTAGGCAATTAAAACCTCCTAGTCTCCTATATATACCAAGGAGACATTTTCATTTTGAATCATCAGGTACTTGAACATTTAAGTGGGGTAAAAGGAGGTTGCCCCCTCGAAGAGGCTTATTATCTGAAATTATCTCTTTTTCAAGGCGTTGATTACCTTTCCTGAAGTTTTTCTATGCTATATTGATGTTTGGTTCTTAACAGTGTATGTAGAATTGTAGCTATGGTGGGTTTTATGTGGTGGGAAGGGTGGCCATTTTCTCAGGTTTCAATTTGCCTGGGCCGATTGCTTTGTGTTTTGGGGTGGCAAGTAGTTCGAAGAAAATTATCCTTGTGCATCTCAGAAGGAAGAGTGTTTGTTTACGAAGCTAGTGAGCCTAAGCGCTTTACCTCGGGCAGAATGAATTTGGAGGGTAGCAGAGGATTGTGAGTCTCTGACGGGGAAATGAAGGAGCTTGAGGAAGAAGATCACCAGTGATTGCAGATTAGGGTGGGAGATTTAAGATCCATTGTCTCCTTTGTTTTGGAAACACTTTCTCAGCATCGAAATTTGATCGGTCAGCTACAGGATGAAGTGTATGCGCTAAGAAGTTAGAAGGAGTAAATGAAATTCAAAATTGAAAAATTGGAAGAGAACCATGAAAAATTGTCTCCAACATGCAGCTCCAACCAGGGATCAAGGAATGATTTAGCAGCATCTGTTTTTCCACTTCCAGACCTCAACGAGCCTGTGGCAGAGGAATGGGAAAAAGAAGGAATTACAACCATGAAGCAGAACTTGGTAGTTGATAAAAAATCATTATGTAATCTCCATGTTATTTTTTTATATGTATCAATGATATTTTCTACTGGTTATACTCTTTACAGAATAATAGTAGGCTAAGTTTCTAGAGAATTAGCAAAAGAAAAGATGGTCACCGTAGAACCAGCTATGCAACAATTTTTTGGGGAGTTATGGGGTATTTTTTAAACTGATTATGTACTCAGTGGTCTTGACCACACCTTTTTAATGATATAAAATTCTTCAGTTTTTGTGAAAAAAAAAATGTGTAAACACTTACACTTTCACTTTCCTCTAATGATGTGTTAGCCTTTGCATGCAATGGCTCATTGTCGCTTTGTTACTATATCGCTTGTGAAAATTAGACACACATACTGTGTCTTCCCTTTGTAGCCTTTGAAAACTAAGGAGTACACATCAACATACCTACAAAGCCAATGCCTATTATGTGAAAAGGCACTCCTCATACTCTGCTCAGTGTATTGTACCATACTTGAATCCACTCACCCAAGAAACTATGTCATTCAGTGACCAAGTGTCATGGCCAAACTCTAAACTTTACATAAACTGAAGTGAATGAATAGTAAATATACTGACTTGTAGAATCATATTACGTATTAGGTAAAACAACTAAAGGGAATTTATGAAGGCCAGGTATTTACAACTTGAGTGGGCCTAATGGTTAAGAACATATGTTTCCTCCTTGGAGGTCACAAGTTCAAATCCAGAGGGGGGTAGGTTATGTATACCTCAGTAGACTTTAGCAGTTAAATCGTTGTGTGGAGGGTCGGGGTCCCTTGTCCCACAAACAAGGGGTTCTTATACACCAAGTTGGTGTCTATCTTGGTCGTGACCTTAAAAATAGATTATTGTTGTTGTTATATTATAATATTTCTAAACCTAATTTGAATCTGAGATAATTGAGCCATGAATCACAAAATTCTTAATATTGTTTTCCTTTTGTTTTAGTAGAGGTCATGGATGAGAAGAAAACTAAAAGGAACAATATTTACCTATTGCAATTAATGTCTTCTTTTTTGTCTTCCTTTCTTTACTTGTAACGTGGGCATAACAACTATTAGTAAAGGCAATGCTTACATTTTGCTCAAAAAAATGCATTGCATAGACAACTAGAAACATATATCTTCCCTACTAAGCTAGGGAGAACCCTTTCTTTACTTGTAACGTGGGCATAAAAACTATTAGTAAAGGCAATGCTTACATTTTGCTCAAAAAATGCATTTCATAGACTACTAGAAACATATATCTTCCCTACTAGACTAGGGAGAACCCAAATGGAAAAGAGTATTTTCCAATGCCAGGAAAGAGTCACACTTACCTCAGAGTAGTAAATCCCTCAATGGATTTCAATAAGTTTTTACCTAGTCTTTCTCGTGAATGTGGGATAGATTTCTAATTATCCTCCCCTCAAAACAAAATTGAACTGGCTTTATATCTTTCTTCTTGATTTCATCATGCATGAACTAATTGTTTTCATAATCTCTCGTCCTTCCTTCCATTATGTTACCTAACTTTGTCTTCCATGTTCCATGCCAAGATTCAACAGTGGGTTAGATTGAGAATGGGAACAATTCACCTATGGATGATAACCTACCGTACTGTCAAGATGTGTCTTTGACCAAAAATCATAAGCGCTAAGCAAAGGCTTTGGCTAGTAGATGGTGGGTGCACCCAAAAGAATCACATATGTGTGGAAACGATCGGTTTTACACATATAGAGAGTGCTTCTCCTGCCCCTCTCAATAAAAAAAATCATATCCAAGCCTCCAAGACATATACCCTATCCCATTGCAATGGGTGGGTACGCATTCTTGAGTACCATAGGTGGGAATGAAGGAGCTTGGTGGTTTCTTTGCCTCCTTTGCTTTCAGAAAAAGGATGGGTGGTGATCAGATCCAACGCTCTCCAACGAGTCGGCATACTTCTCACTTTCGGTTAAAAGGGCCTTTGTATCCTTCTGAAGTGCTATCAATGGCATTGCACATCTACACGAGTTAATGGCAATGTTAAAATTGAAGACCTTTCTCTAGCGGCTAAGGTTAACTTATTTGGTTACATTTGGGCGTATCATTGATATAGAATACATTGCTTCTGGTAAACAGAATCTTTGTCTCTCCACAGTTGTGAATTTTGCAGAGTATTTTAAAGGATTAACCTTGCTATTTTCTTTGACCTATAACAAACTACCAATGTTTATCCGAAGTGCATAGTGCCCATGGCCTCAGAACTGCAACACGGATTGTTTTTCAAAGAAAGCTTCGTGGAAAACCCACTGAATACTTCCCGGTGATCCATATGGTAAGTAGGGTAAATTGTAGCCCCAAGGAGCATGAGAGTCAAACCCATGACCTCCTTGACTTTGGGGGAGAGTATACACGCCTGGCATCAAGATCAATTGAGCTAACCCTTGAAGCTAGAGCCACAACACAGATTGAGGTAGAAACATGATTCATTAATATATATATGTGTGTGTGTGTGTGTGTGTGTGCGTGTGTGTGTATATGGTGCAAGCATGGCTTGTATAGCTTCTTCTACAACAACCCACCACCCTACATAAACAATGGTTAAGATACTAGTGGCAAAAGAGAGTGATAGAATGATAATCAATAAATAGCTCAAGACTAGGAAACACAACAATATAAGTGAAGGAATACAACCAACAAAAAGCATTATGTTCACACCTAGGAAACACACATTGTAAAAATGTTAAATGAAATCAAAACATGGCCATAAGAGAAGGGACCTACGTAGGAAGCAAACAGATATTGTGGACTATCATCTCTCCTTTTGGGTTGTATCATTTGTGCCAGCCAATGCTTTCCCTTAAAACTAATGTGTCTTGCTTAAATATTTGCTTTATTCGTGACTTTCTTGTACTTATTTCGTCTTTCTTATTACTTTGGGACAATGTGCTACATCTATTGCAAGAGCTTGCATAGCCTTCTCTACTTCATTGAGTTTCAACCTGCCATACTTACTATGTCGTCAGTTACCCATCCTCCCAATCTGTCCATAGTTTTCATCAACATATGGTTGTTTATTTGTTTGCATCTGGCTTCAAAAATAATCACCAAACTCCAAAATGAATTATCAAGAGACACCCATAGACAATCAAAGCACGTGATTGGTATGTATAGGATATATGTCGTTTGACTAAGTCATAATGCATTAACTTATAAAACTAATTTTAAACATATATATTATAAAACTAATTTTAAAAATATAAACCATTATTATAAAACCAATTTTAAACATATATTTTATAAAACTAATTTTAAAAATATATATTATTATTATTTGCTGTTTCATGTTATGATGCAACGTGTATCTAGGTAGCGTCGGGTGTTAAGCAAATTTCCATATTATATAAACGTAAAAACATCTTTTAGTTTATGCTCTTTCCCAAACCTTTGAGGTGTCCCGAGGTACCTACACATAGAGTCGTTGTTAATTTATGGTGCCTTACTCCCTAATAAAAAAAACATGTATATATAATTCTTGACATGCCATTTTGATTTCTAAATTTTAATGTCGTTGTTGATTTATGGTGTCTTACTCCCTAATAATAATAATAATAATAATAATAATATTATTATTATTATTATTATTATTATATATAATATAATATATATATATATATATAATATAATATTATATTATATTATATGAAACTTAATTTTTCCTCAATATCATTTTTATTGACATCAAAATTTAGAAAACAAAATGGCATGAAAATTAATTATATATATATATATATAAATAATTAATTCCTAACATGTCATTTTGTTTTCTAAATTTTGATGTCATGCCATTTTGTTTTCTAAATTTTGATGTCAATAAAAATGGTATTGAGGAAAAATTAAGTTTCATATATATAGCGTGTTATCATTCCATTCAAATTAATTGAAAAAAATATATAAATTTACTCTCAAGAAATTTATAAAAAATAAATTATAAGCAATGAAAGAAATTAAGATGGAAAAGTGATGATCATATTATATGTTAAGATAGAAAATTGATGATCTTGTTATATGTTAATTTACATGTTATCTTAAATATGTCAAATATGTATGCATTCCTCTCTTAATTGGAAATGTGGATGCAAGTATAAATAGAACCAATGACTTGAAATTGAAGGGAGACGCATGCATGTTATCTATACAGGTACAACTAATAATATGGTGTTTCAAAATTTCCAATTTTTCAATTAAAGCATAACCTCCATAAATTATGAAAAAAATGCATTTTAAAATTAAGGTTATTCTTTTTATCTTTTCCATTGCTTGAAAGTTTATAATATTTTACTAACAAGATGCTCCACCAACGAACTTTGAATGTTCTGATTCTTCACATTGTTTTGATTCTTCATCTGGAATTTCATTCTCTACGTGTGATATCCGAACTTTTATGTTACTTTTTTATGGCTTCTAACCTATAGTGATATACATAATTAATGGTTTCTACTAGATGGCCCTTCATCCCTTGAATGTGTCGCATAGCTTGCTTTGTGCCTCAATAGGGTGCCCCTTAGCATAAACATGTTGTTGGGCATGGATTTCATACCATTTCTCGTGTATGGTCATATTTGTTCACTTGAAATCACCTATGGTCGGGGCTCTCTTCTTATTAACCTCCAAAAAACATTATTCTTTATGCTATCATTAGTGATTTGCAATTGGTTGTCCATCATTTTGGCTCTAGGTACTGGTGATTGGATTTACATAAGTCAGTTTGTCATTATGATGTCTTGGTGTAATATATATATATAAACTAATTAAAACATAAAGCCATGCTCTTTTGTATAAAGAGACGTGACTTTACCCAATTGCGTGTATATATAAATTATTTTGTATACCAAATAGATCATCGAATAAAAGAATATTATATGTTATTAAATACATTTATTGTTGTATTTAGGCTTTTATTTTCCAGTTGGTATAAGCGCATTCATTTTCCTCACATCCTCTAAACCTGTGACCTCTATTCGACCCTCTCCCACTCCCACGCACTCCCTCTCCCTGCATTAAAGACATTCATATCTCATTTGGCCATCTCCATTATTTTCAACTCCGTCCTAGTCCAAACCCTAATTCTCCACTACCATATTAAATATTAATATTAAAATATTAAATATGTATTAAAATATAACCTCAACATGAGCAACATGAGGAGAAAGACTGGAGAATCCGAGAAAAAGACAGAGGACAACACTTCCCCCATGATGGAGCTACGAAAAAAATCTAAAGAGTTTTTTGCAAGCCTTATAAATCAAGTAAGTACTTCGTTCGATACCAAAATTGGAAAACTAAATGAAGAACTATCAAAATGCAACAAAAACTACCATGACATGAGATTAGAGCTTGAAATCACAAACAGGAGTAGAAGGCTAGGTAACTCAACTTCATAGTGGGTGCCTCATCAATCACATTACTCGCATAACATGGGGATGTCTAATAATGGCATGCCCAAGGTGAAGATTGTTGTTCCAGAATTCGATGGATCAGATGCAAGAGAAGCAACAAAATGGGTAAATAAAATCGAGTGGTACTTCAGGCATTACCATATTTTTGATGATGAAGAAAAAATAATCTTGCATCTATACATCTGAAGGACTTTTCATATGACGGATTCCTATGGTGGAGAGAAAAATCCACATCTCTAGCAAGAGACTGGGTTATATTCAAAAACAACTTATTCCTATGTTTTCTCGACATAGAAGAAAAAGGGGGTTTTGCTAAACTCACCTGATTACAATAGTTCAGTACAGTGGAAGAATTTTTTCAAGATTTACATGTGTTAGCCACTCGTGTACCTAATATATCAGAAGATTGGCTACTGCAAATAGCCTTAGCAGGATCGAAGGAAAATATTTGAAATGAGCTCAAACTACTTGGCATTAAAGATATTAAGCAAGCTCTCCAGAAGGCTAAAATCGTTGAAAATAAACTTAAAGTATATCAACAGACAACATGGTGCTCACTCGAAGACTCTAGATCCAAATACATTCCCCCTCACAAAAGGACATTGCCACCAGACATGAGACAATATAAGGTTAAGGACAAATGTTTTAAATGTAACACACCTAATTGGAACCCAGACCATAAGTGAAAAGAAAAAGTGTTTTCATTGCAAAATAGACAAGAATAGCAGTGACAAGGACAAAGAAGCAGGGGACATATATTCATCTAATGAAGAAACAAATAATCAAGACTCACGAAATCTCCATGAGTTAGGGAATCAAAACACAAATCCAACACTCTCTGTGGCTACGATGACGGGTATTTCTCAGCCCCAAACTCTTAAATTTTATGGCTATGTTAAGAAAGTGTTCATTAATAGTGGCATTTCACATAACTTTATAGATACAAATATAGCAAGGCAATTAAACATATTCATTCATCCTACCTCTGAATTTCAAGTCTCTGTCCTAGGAAATAGGACTATGTCATGTGATGGGAAATTCCACAAGGTAGAAATATCCATGACTGACTACAAATTAAAACCCCCCATGTATGTTATTCCAATCGGAGGGATAGATATTGTCTTGGGGGGGCAGTGGCTAGCCACACTTTGTACCATTGGATTAAACTCACAAGAGAAATTTATAAGGTTTTATCAAAATGGGGAAAAATACAAATTACATTGGGGAAAAAATGATTAAAAAGGGATCCTAGTCTTATTTCTTACACTGTTATGCAATAGAGGGTACTACTAAAGAGAAAAAAAATGACTATCCCAATATGGACAAAATTCGTGGAAAAAATAACACCATTTTTCAGGAACTTCCTCGCGGGCTTCCTCCACCTCGTTCTAGAGATCACATCATAGAATTAATCCTCGATTCCACACCAATTAGAAAAAAATATTATAGATAGTCTCACCAACATAAGACAGAAATTGAGTGCTTGGTTCAAGAATTATTGGACTGTGGTGTTATTACACGAAGCAAAAGTCCTTTCTCAGCTTTGGCCATACTTTTTAGGAAAAAGGATGGATCATATAGACTCTGTATTGATTATCGGGCATTAAACAAAATTATGATAAAGGATAAATTTCCAATTCCAATTGTGGATGGGTTATTAGACGAGCTCCATGGAGCTAAATATTTCTCCAAGCTAGACCTGAAGTCAGGTTATTACCAAATAAGAATTCGAGAGGAAGACGTTCCTAGAACTGCTTTATGTACCCATGAAGAGTTGTATGAATTATGAGTCATTCCTTTCAACTTATCCAATGCTCCTACTACCTTCCAAGTAGTAATGAATGACTTACTCCATTCGTACCTATGAAAGTTTGTACTTGTCTTCTTTGATGATATCCTTATTTATAGCAAAAACTGAAACTCACACCTCGAGCACATTGAGACAGTATTAAAAATCCTTCAAGAGAACAAGTTTTACGCTAACAAATCCAAATGCAGTTTTGGACAAAAAGAGACAGTATTTTTGGAACATGTCATGTCAGACGAAGGAATCAAGGTTGATCCGAAGAAAATTGCGGAAGTTACTGAGTGGCCTAGCCCCAAATCAATCACATCGTTACGAGGATTCCTGGGTCTTGTCAGGTACTACAGAAGGTTTGTTTGAAACTATGCACAAATTGTGGCCCCATTAACAACATTATTGAAGAAAGATGCATTTAAGTGGAATGACGAAGTTGAAGCATGTTTTAGAAGGTTGAAGCTCTTAATGGAATCCACTCTAGTTTTGTCAGCACCAGATTTCTCCAAATCATTTGTCCTTGAATGTGATGCTTCAGGAGATTGATTAGGTGTCGTACTTATGCAAGATAATCATCCCATCGCATTCGAAATTCGAACATTCAAATCAAGGGAGAAAACAAAATCAACATATGACAAAGAAATGTTGGCAATTATGCATGCCTTGGTTAAGTGGAAACAATACTTGTTGGGAACGAAATTTATCGTGAAAATGGACCACAATAGCTTGAAGTATTTTTTGACTCAAAAAAATCTTTCATCAGAACAGCAAAAATGGGTGAGAAAAATCCAGGTATTTTATTTCGATATTCTTTACAAAAAGGGGAAGGAGAATTTGATATCGGAGGGGTTATCAAGGAAACTTGATAATGATGCTACTTTATGCACCATGTTCATCATCATTCCCGAATGGATCTTAGATTTTTAAACTGAGTATATCAAAAATCCAGAAATACGAAGGATAATAGAAGAAGTCGAAAGCAACCCAACTGCAAACCCTAAATTCACTTGGGAGAATGACGTATTGTGGTACAAACAACGGATATTTTTGCCCAGTTCCTCCAAGTTCAAACTCCAATTTTTGAAAGAAAATCATGATTCTCCGTCAGCAGGCCATGTGGGGTTTTTCAAAACTTACTACAATATATGCCAGTCCTTCTTCTAGAAAGGTATGTGATCTAAAATTCAGAATTATGTGGTCGAATTCGACACCTGACAATGATAAAAGTTTGAACAATTGTTCCTCTATGTCTTTTGCAACCCGTTCATATCTCAGTCCAAAAATGGTCTAAAATATCTATGGACTTTATTACTGGTCTTCCTACCTATGAAGGAAAAGATGTTATATTTGTAATCATCAACCGATTATCCAAATATTCCCACTTTGTCGGGATCTCTTCAAAGGCCAAGGCTAGCCAAGTCGTTGATAACTATGTTAAAAATATTTTTAAACTTCATGGATTCCCAAAGTTATCGTAAGCAATAGGGATCCCAAGTTTACTAGAAATTTTTGGAAGGAACTGTTTTGTCAGGTTGGGACATCCTTAATCATGATTACTTCGTACCATCCCCAAAAATATAGCCAGACTGAAGTGGTTAATAAAGTCGTATATATATATATATATATATATATATATATATATATATATATATATAAACTAATTAAAACATAAAGGCGCGCTCTTCTGCATAAAGAGACATGACTTTACCCAATTACGTGTATATATAACTCATTTTGTATACCAAATAGATCATCAAATAAAAGAATATTATATGTTATTAAATGCATTTATTGTTTTATTTAGGCTTTCATCTTCCACTTGGTCTCTGGTGTCAATCATGTTCCAATGGTAGCTAATCCAAAGAATAGATGCCAATCCCATTAATTTAGTGTTACGGGCTTGGCTACAATGTCCCAACAGAGGAGCATGATAGAAAAGAAATTGACAGCCCATGATAGAGGAGAAGTTCTCCCTTCCATTTATCCCACAACTCATCCTCCACCTCCAGTTCCAAAAACATATCCAAATCTAGTGTTAGATATCATAAACAAAGAGTTGCATGGCATTGATCTACTAGATGTTTCAAATGCTTTCATTGTTTCTTCACATTTGTTAAGCATGTAGCAATGTTAATATTTATGAGGAAAATGTGGTAGGCCTCATGAGATTCGATCTCTGAGGCATGTTCTATGTCTTACTACATTTTTTTCAAACTACCAGTGACATGGAAAAAATGGGCATGTAGTTGTTTAATCAATCTGCATCTTGAAGAAATCCTAAGGCCCAACTCTACTCCACCAAGAGAATCTTGAAAGAGTACAAGTTGATAAAAACAAATATGGATATCCTTGGAAGGATACCATAATTTAGCGGCAGTAGGTTAATGAGTGATATGGCTTCAATGTCCTACGTAAATCTCAACCCTAGCCACTTATGCTCAAGGTGACTTTGGTTTCAAAGTGAATCAACCTTTTATAATCATCATGTAAGGCATGGACTAGATGCTTTGTAGCCCCTCTTGTTTAGTAAGTGATGAGTTATTGGTAGGGTATGATATTTTTAAGCCTCTTGGAGGATCATTGAATTTTATCCTGCATCTAGGTCGTATCATGAGAAACAATGATGATATATGCCAATGCCTCATTTCGAAGGATAAAAATATTACATATGTTTGCTACTCATTTTTACAAATTCTACAACCTCATCCTGAAAAAAGAGTAAGTGGATTTATAGCTAACATCCAGCCTCTTTCTTTCTTACGAGTGCTCAATGCTACGTGTAGTGGGTTTTTTTTGTTTGGCGGCTTGTGTGTATTAACTCCAATTTTAACTCAATGTGCATTGGGTAAAAATGAGACATCATCTTCCCCATTATTTTGAAAGTCTTATGAGTACACTCCAAGCACCAATGGAAGTTGTCCATGGGAAACAATGAATTATACCACTTATATTATTTTAACACAAAGGTTCACAAGGTATCACTTATATGTTAATGCCATCGTTTGATGAAAGAATCCTAAGACATGCTTATGGCTATCTAAAAAGGGGAAGCACTAGTGGTGAAGAAATCAAACACCATCCAATGTGTAACAATGATTTAGAAAGCCACAATGTGCCATGCACAATACTGTATGCATGACATTAAACTTTGTCCAATGCATTATAACCTTGCTAAGGTGAATATTATTTTTGGCGTGACAGGTGTGGGGGATCATTATCGACTTGAAAGGGATAATAAAAGCATATCTTTCTTGGGGAGTAGGCATTGCTTCAAATAATAAATCAAAGGAATATTGTAACACCCCCAATAACGATCCCCGGACTATAAATGCGAATATGTTTGATAGGTTGGCGAGCCAGGATATTATAAGCTAGAAGGCTTATGTGATGATTAGGCCAAAGAGCATAGATGCTAAATGCCAATGAGCCTATTTGTGTATATGTAAACACTCATATCATTAATATAATACATCGTTGTGTGTATACCAACCACGATAAAAGAGTATGGAGGACTAAACTCCACTAGGAAGGGGAAGGGAGGGGCTAAGAGCCTAGGAAAGGGGCTAAGCTAGATGGCTTATTGCCAAGGGAATATTATAATAGTATTCCCAGAGACTATGGTGAGGATAATTGTTTTATCCTAAGTTCTTATGGGAAAGAGAATGAAACCCAAGTGGAGAGAAACGAGCTCCTGGAGATCCATGTGTCATCAAAGGCACATGCAAATAAGTGTGGGGAAAATTAGTCCATTTAGGGGTCAAGGGAACCATTCACGCGCTCAACCATTCATGCCATGAGCTTTACCTCTGGATCTTGCACACACTCCTTGAGATACCTTGTACATTTCCTATTATCAGCAGTATCTCATACCTTCCTGGGAGGCACATCGCACCTGTACCTACATGATCCAGTGATGTACCTTTATGTTATGAGCATCACCTATACCAAACCCAAAGGTTGTTGTTGTTGCCATCACTTGTTTTGTACCTGAATTATGTTGATGCTTTAAATGAACATTGATATTTTCATCACCATTACCTGTACTTAGTTGACTTAAGAGCTAGACTAAATAAGCGGGTTGTCAGGCCCATGGATTTGAAGAGGCAGTTTGTCAGGCCCGTGGATTGAAGAGGCGGGTTTACGGGACCATGAGAAAATATCTCTAGGTGAGAGAATTGTTGGGGAAGTGATTTGTTGTGGGATCCCAATTGAAGCTACAGTGTTATGAGACTTCCTGTCTGGCCTATTGTTGAAGCCCTAGAAGGGAAGTGGGGTAGTCAAAAGATTGTTGAGCAAAGAAGGGATACATTTCCTGGGGTGGGACAGGCATGTTGGTAATGAGAGACTGTAGGTTGTTAGTGTGAGTTGGCACCTAGGATGAAATCCTTCACATTGTCTATGTTGCCTCAGCCTAGCTAGGAATCCTTTTACCCGGGTGGATTTTAGTCCCAGCTCGGGGGTGACCCATTGCTGAGAGTTTGAGCAACGTGGTCTAAGGCTGGGAGGATCATGGAAGGTATACCTGTAGTTGGTGGTATTATATAAAAGATAAGTATCAATGGCATGTTTTTTTACATGGTGTGTATTTATACATGTGTTTATGTTTATGGGTTTTTCCTGTGTATGTTGCATGTATATTTGTATTGTTATTTCCGCATGAATCTGTGTATTTGTAGAATATGTTTGTCTTCTTAAGTTTTATATATATATTTATATAGATGAAAATTATTGTTTTTATGGAGTGGCATGGACCAGCCTGGGTGTTTGGGTATGTTACAATATATATAGTTCTACAAGAGTTTATGTGTGACATAGCCCAGCAGTCTAAGGCTGGGTATGTTACAATTTGGCATTAGAGCCAAATTTTCAACACTGAGCCTGGATGGGTCGTGTAAATGGAAATTGAAGCAAAATTTTCACAGAGAATCATTGTCAAAATGACCAAATTTCAAGTTAGAGAGCATCCATGAGTGTCAGGAAGGCATTGGGAGCACACCTTCGCTGTGTTTGAAAGCTCACGAGGTGTAGCGATTTGGGAAACCACAATCGTCATTGATTTGGGCCATGAGATTTGACCTGGACTATTAGATCTGTTTGGAAAGGTATGAATTCTTCACAGTCATCGGATATGGAGAAGGGGCATGGCGGTTAAAACCTCAAGTCCTTTGGACTTCGCTACTTCGACAGTTTTAAGTCTTTGATGAAAAGGAGTTAAAATCCTCGAAGCTCTGAAGTCCCGAAGTGAATCTACATCATAGATCACTAGGAGGAGTACTTGACCATTGGATTTGGCCAAGGACAGATTTGGGCCATTGGATCAAGCATAAGATCAAGAGGTGAGGCATAGTGGAGAATATCATATCACAGTCATGAGATCTATGCACGAGCAAGTGTGAGTCATAGATATCACAGCAGTTTGAAGGTTCAGCACTACAGGAGAAGTGAGTCCTTAAGCTCCCAGTAAGAAAATATCTTAAAGTCCCAAACTCTGGAGTAAATCTAGATCGTTTGTGTTTGGGGACATGTGTCTGCATATTAGCAATTATTCTCTAATTCTACGTTCAGTAAATTTGTAGTGTTTTGTTGAGAGTTCCTCGAAGCCCCAAAGCTCCGAAGTATCGAAGTAAATCAAGATCGTCTATTTTCTAGGACACGTGTCTGCAATTTATCAAGTATTTAGCCTTTGGGAGGATTGTGGGTGGAAATTTTTGAAGTCTCGGAGCATTGGAGTCCCGAAGCTCCGAGGAGCACTTGTTCGGGAGTTTGGAAATTCGACATTCGGGAGTTTTAAAGTATGATGGTGTGAAATCTTCTGAAGCTCGAATTTCCACAATCCCAGACCGTCAGAATGACGTGACATGTTGGCGTCACTTGGGGTGACGTGGACCTATTTGGGAGTTCGTAAGTTCAATGTTTGGGATATTTGTTGTGTTATGTTGAGAAGTTATTAGAAGCCTGAAGTTCTGGAGCATTGAAGTAGTAAAGCTTTAGAGAGTGATGGTTTGAAAGATTCGCCAGCTCGGCGTTTCAGAGTTTTGAACTGTTCTGGACAGAGATCCTCTAAAGCCCAGAGTCTCAAAGTCCTAGAGTGACGGAGTGACGTGGCATGCTGACGTCACCTAGGGTGCCATGGAGCCATATTGTGTGTGCCATGTGTCGTCATGTTTCATTTTGTTTCACAGACTTTGTGCCAATTAGAACTTGACACATGTCACCCATCGATTGGGCCACGTGTCATCTCCATATTTTTTCCATGTAGCACCCCCTGGTGCATAGTTGCTAAGGAGACCTCGGAAGTTCATAAATTCGGCATTCGGAGGAAATGTTAGGTAGTGTGGAGAAATCCTTTGAAGCCCTAAGTTCCGAAGCTCCGAAGAAGCATATGTTCAGAAGTTCAATAACTCGATATTCAAGGAAAGTAAAGTGTGATGAAGGTGAAACCTTCGAAGCCCGAAGTCACAGAGCCTTGAAGTCTCGAAGCTCCAGGTAAGCGCCTTTCAGCTAAGCGCTTTCTCATAGCTCGTGGTCATATGAGATTTTGGTCGAAGTAAAGGGGCTAGTGCCCGAATTTTTTATTTTTAAAGAAATAAAAGGGCTTAGGGAAGGAGCCCGCGGATTTATGAATTGTATAGACCTGCAAATAAGAAAATTACAGAATCTTGTTAGCCTAAAAAGAAGATCCATCACGAGTCCAAGAGATGATTTAGATCTTAAGAAGAACAACAATTGTATAGGGATTACCTCTCAGAAAGCATAATTTTCAAATATTCATAACTTTATGCTCAAAACTCAGAATTGAGAATGGAAGAAGGCGTTGAAAATATCTTGAAAAGTAGAATATAACTAATCACTCGGAAAATTGACCTGGGTAGGAAATTTTAAGGAAAATCATAAGAATAAATTATAATGTATTATGGAACCAGAATTGAGCATAATTTCTTGATTTTGTTAAATCAATCAGCCTAACAAGTGATGTTGGTTGCACATTTTGCAGATTTAGCAGCTGATTAGATCATAACATGATCAACACATAGTGCAAAGGGATGGAAGATACACAAGGGTCGTACAACAAGAAAGATGATATCAAAGCGATGGATGTCCATATGGGTATTGAAGGAACAAAATCAAATGGACATGGAGAAGGAAAGGAAGAAAGAATAAACTTGGTAGAGACTATTAAAAATTTGCAAAAGGATGTCCAAAGTTATAAAGTTAATAATGAAAGGATTATGAAAGCTAAGGAGAAAAAGGAGGACTTCAATATAAAGTTAATGCAAATATTGGAGAGAATAGAAAAGAATATGGATAAGGATAATGACTCAAGCAAATCAGGAAGTCACAGGTCTCGTGATGAGAGAGGAAGAACAAGAAGTGCTAGAAGACAACACCATCGCTCCCCAAGACATTTCACTAGGAGATCACATGGTAGCTCAATTCCATCCCTTGTCAGGAAGCATAAGAAGAGGTCTGGGGTGGATGAGCTACAAGGAGAAATGAAAAAAATAAAACCTCCTACGTTTGAAGGTGAGCACAAGAAGGATGAAGATGCAGAGACATGGCTACTAGGCATGAGAAAGCTTTTTCAAATGCATAATTATTCTTCACATGCAGAAGGAATAATTTCTATCTATCCGCTTAAGGGAAAGGCGTCCATATGGTGGGACCAACTTGTGCAGGTGCAGCACATTAAAGAGAAAAATGTTACTTGGAAGGAATTCAAGAAGTATTTTCAAAATAAATACTTGACTAAGAGATATTATGACAAAAAAATGAAGGGGTTATTTGAACTCAATCTTGGGAATAAGACCATAGATGAATATGAAAGAAGGTTTTTGGAACTACTAAAGTATGTCTCTTTCATCAAAGATGATACAATTAAGATTCAGAGGTATTTGAGTGGGTTTCCACCATTCATCGGTGACAAGATACAATATGATGATCCCAAAACTTTGTAGGAGACCATAAGGCGAGATAAATACCTATATGATTAGCATAAAGGAAAGCCAACTTTCCAAAATCTTGGGAAGATAAGAAGAAGTACAAGATGGAACAGAGGAAGAAGGGGACTAAGCCACCATTCTTCAGAAATAGTCCTCAAGGATAGCCAGCTTCTAGAGAGCCCAGAACGATTGAGACAGTGGGGAAAATTCCAAGGAAGCAACCTATTCAATGTTGGGGTTGTAAGGGAGATCATAAGTATAGAGATTGTCCTCGCACAATCGAAAAAAGTGAGAGTCTTTCACAATGTACAGCAAGTTGAAACAATGGACGACATGGGCAGGAATGTACCCAGGATCTTTGCAGCCCTGGACAACAAGAAATATGAGTTTCAGTCACATATG
Source organism: Picea engelmannii (assembly GCA_009831015.1). Classification (NCBI taxonomy): domain Eukaryota; kingdom Viridiplantae; phylum Streptophyta; class Pinopsida; order Pinales; family Pinaceae; genus Picea; species Picea engelmannii. The sequence goes on from ML777683.1 coordinate 702,254, forward strand.
ATTGAAGTAGAAGGTATGATCAACAACCAAACCATTGCAATTTTAATTGATTCAGGAGCTATTCATAGTTATATAGATCCTAAGATGGTGGAAATATTTCAATTTCCAAGAAGTGAGCATGGAAAATATTGGTTGGTGCAGTTGGCTACCGGAGCCAAAAGAAAAGTTAATGAGATGGTTAAGTCATGCCCAGTGGACATGAATGGACTAAGCACCAGGGTAGATTTTAACATCTTGAATTTAAGTTCCTATGACTATCTAATTGGTATGGATTGGTTATACCAGCACCATTCTATCCTAGACTATTATAATAAAGCATTTACTTGTTGGGATGAAGAAGGGAACCTAAGGACAGTACAGGGAATTCCCAGGGAAATAATTGTCAGAGAAATTTCAGCATTGTAGCTAAAGAAATGTTATAGGAAAGGATGTCAAATATTTGCAGCTCATATGGAAGAAGCACTTAAGGATAAGTTGTCAAATATTGAAGATTATGCAGTCCTAAAGGAGTTTTAGGATGTATTTAAAGAAATATCAGATTTACCCCCTAAAAGATATATTGATTTCTCTATAAATCTGATGCCTGGAGCAACTCCGGTATCCAAGACCCCTTACAGGATGAGTACACCAGAATTAAAGGAGTTGCAAATGCAACTTGAAGAGCTTCTAAAGAAGGGATATTGATACGAGGAAAATCTCCCTATGGCATGGGGTAAACCACAATAGATGGAAATGACTGCATAAATCAACTCTAATCTCAAGTATGATATATAAACAAATATGTTAACAAGACAAGATAAAGATCCTACCTCGTCTAGACGTTCGATGAAGTCCACCGTTGAGCACTTGACCCAAAGAAATACACCTGCAACTTGTGCTCAACAACCAAGATACAAAATCATATGGTGATAATATATAAATTTAGCACATTCAATAGCATAATCCATCAATATTCATAACAAATATGCCCATGGAATAACAATTCAAATATTTGCAAGACATTAATTGGACGAGAAAAGAGTATTTCTATTAAAATGTAATCAACATAAGTGTATGAATTACAAAATTTCGTTTCGGCACGGTTAGGAATTAAGAAACTAAGTCCCTTCCAGTTGAGCCTCCACCACTTCAATCCTCTGCCAAAGGAAAGCTCATATAAGAGAGACAAGGAGGTTCTCAATCAAGTAGGGAAGAGCTTGGGGGTTGAACAATGTGTTCAGACTTAAAAGGATAAAGGGATGCAAACTCAATATGAAGTGAACAATTTCTCTCGAGTAACTTTTCTCTCAAAGTTGAATTCTTCTCCCCTTTTCCACAGCTTGGATATGGCCTATTTATAGCCTTCAAATGGAACTAAAGGGTCAAGTCAAAATGTTTCCAGTATATTGAAGGTCAAGCATCATGGATCTTGTGACGTGACATGGAAACCCGACACCATTTTTTTTAATTTTGGGCACAAAACTCGATGTACGCGGGTTGTAATTGTGCAACCTGCATGTACGCATGTTGTATAATAGTTAGGGCGTGTATATGTGGAAAAATATTATGTTTATCTCTGGGAACTGCAAAAATGGACTTCAAGTCTACATAGGGAAATGGAAAATACCTTCTGAGAAAACTTGCATAGGGTGAGGAAAATCTTGCTATAACAGATGCCCCCGAATGTGTGAGGTCAAAGGAGTATCTTCAATGGTTGAAATACATTATAATACCCAGAAGTGGATTAATAGAGACCCAACTAGATGAACTAGTTGCTCATGAGAATGTTACAATCTATACTCACTTTGCACACATGGCTGCCAATTTGAATTACACTTCATATCCATGTGAAAATATACCAAACAGTTTTTCATGGCCATGAATAGGAAATACAAAGGTGGCTACGTGCCAAAGGTTGTCATAGTCATGAACAAGGCCCAGTAAAACCAGTCTCAAAATCAATCTGAAGATATATGTATACAGTGGAGTACAATCTGATCTCCCATGATCACTGAAGTCAGATAGGTATTGGTCCAATGAAAGATAGCAACAACTCAAGAAAGTTGTGACTATGAACCGATGTCTTCAAGTCTTCTACATGATCTGCCAAAGGTGCAAGTCTACATCATGTGAATAAAAGAGTTGAGGTCAAACACAATGAGACTTTGTTTGATTACCAGTCATTAAGGTATATCGTTAACAAACATGAGAAAACATATCGATAATGAAAGTAGGTATCAAGGCATCGAGTACATTATTCCAAGTGTGAATAAAGATGTTGAGGTTGAACACTTGACTAATCCATCGATCAAGAGACATTGATGTATTCCCAAATATCGATGGCGAGAGAACCTACCACTAATGACTGCAAGCCTCTAGGTACTCATAGAACTTTAGGTCTCATTTCCATAATAGATGGGATGAAGTTGATGGATGGAGACCCGCTGAAAGGAGAGAATTGAAGCATCTCTCATCATTCAACATGAGGTACAAAGTAGGATCTTGATGATTTTGAGGAAATGATCGAAAAAAGAACATGTTCATGAACCAACGACCTTGTGCATCTTTTGCATGTGTCAGATGCAAGCAGTACATGAAAAAGACCCTTTGAATAGTAGCCAATAAATAAAATTGTTGGAAAAGGCGAGGAAACCACCAATAACACTAATGGAATCCAAGACACTACATGAATCCCAATGTTTGAATATATTTCTTGTCGTCGAAAAATAAGGGAAACCTCCCAGTCAGTGACCAATGATGAAATGTCGATTGTTGGGTTCAAGGTTACCTACCAATGATGAAAGTAGGGCCAAGGTGCACGATAGGACTACAGATTCATGCAACTCTGAGACACATTGAGGGTATGGTCGACATGCAAGTTCAAGAGTTCTGAGGAATGGCTGACACAGGTTGATAGACATCCTTTGAACAAGAGCATGAGACATATGGAAGACTCTGGCAGCATAGACTCGATGATGAAACTCTATGATGCAAAAGGCACCAATCAAGCTCTCCATAGGCATTGGAGGAGTAACCAGTCGAGGGAGTAAACTCTAAGTAAAGATCTCATCTTCCTAACGTCATGCTAAACCCAATTTTTTGATGAAAAGTGGACTCAAAAGTTTGTGCTCTATTCAAAGGCGACACAACTGTTGCCAATATAAGATAATATTATTTTACCGCCTGTCTTTATTTTTGTTTTTTCATATTCAAATGAATGCTATGATACAGAGGAGGAAACAGGTATCGCTAGTAAGCAACTAGTTCTAACAATGGAACATACCTATGCTCAATGCAAGGATGTGTATGTAGGATATGGACACTCGAGGGAATTTTTCCTCTTGGGTATAGGGTGTCAAGCTGCAATGGAATAAACAAGCCTTTTCTTGGCTGATGATGCAAACTGCTAAGGTGATAGAATTATAATGAGAAAGTGAGAAATGACAATAGGCTCAATAATGAAAGAAAGAGAATGAGATGCAATTACATATTAACACCAAAAAATGTCCTTTTTCGTAAACTTAGTCTACTTCCTTTGAAAAAGGGGTAAACTTATGTTGGGTATGTGTTATATTATTTGCACGAGTAGTAGTGTCTGAGCATATGTGTTGAATGCATAGGGGGGTTAGAGGGGGGGGTGTAGGGGGGTGGAGCCCTCTGAGTGGGGGTCCAAGGGCAGCGCCCCCAGAAAAAAAATTCTACCTTGGGAAACATGTCATGTATTTAGGTGGTTTTTTCGGCACATGGTTTTTGCCGATGGTTTTCTATTTCCGGTTAAGGAATTATGGTTTTGGACTAATCCAGGTCATTGGGTTAGGGTTTTGGATGCCACTGGATCCTATATGTATATTGTATCGTAAACAATGTAACACAATGAATGAATATAATATATGTTGATTTTCCCAGTTTGGGTTTCTAGGGGAAAAATCTCTGTGTAATGTTTGTATTTGCCATTGTATATTTTCTGTACTTTTCTAAATATCTGTTTACAGTAGACATTGTACAAGGTTATAATTTACATTTGGTATCAAACCTTTATTGGCTTCAGGAGGATTCCTTTGTGGTCAAGGGTTTGGCTCAGGGTTGTGATAAGCCTTGTTACAGTGGGATATTTTCGGTATTGTTTTTCAGGTGAAAAGAAATGGCAAGCAATTCGAAGATGGAGATCGAGAAGTTTAATGGGAAAATCTTTGAGTTGTGGAAGATCAAGATGGTAGATCTTTTGGTGGACAGAGATCAGTGGATCGCGGTAGATCTAGGTACTGCACCTACAGGAACTTCTATAGATGACTGGAAAAAGATGGATCGGAAGGCAAAGAGTACAATCCGACTGTGTCTCTCTGATTCAGTGTTACTGAATGTGTTAGAGGAAGCTACAGCCAAGGATTTATGGGAAAATTTGGGGAATTTGTATCAGTCTAAGTCCCTGGTAAATAAACTATTCCTAAGAAAGAAGCTGTATAACTTGAGGATGAGAGATGGACACTCGGTGGTAGAGCATTTGAACACCTTCAATACTATGGTAAGTCAGTTAGTATATGTTGAGATTAAAATTTCAGATGAAGATAAATGTATCAGTTTGGTGTGTTCTTTACCAGACTCGTGGGATAGTCTGGTTGTGGCCATAGGTAGTAATACAACTTCTTTGAAGTTTGAAGAAGTAGTCTTATCCTTGTTATCGGAAGAGATGAGACGAAAGAATATGGAAGGACATAGCACAGACGCATTATTTGCAAGAGGACGTTCCCAGGAAAGAAATAGATCTAATTTCTCAAGTGGGAGATCTAATTCTAAGGGTAGATCTAAATCTCCTGGAAAGTTTGTAAGGGTATGTTGGAGGTGTGGAAAAGAAGGGCACTACAAGAAGCAGTGTAGATCCAAAGTTGATAAAAAGAAGGGATCTGAAGAATCTTCTTCCACGAAAAAAAAGACCTCCAAGGAAAAAGGAGGGGATGTGTACTTGGCCTCTTCAAGCACACATGCAGATCATGAGGCACAGTTGATTGACTCTAGTGCATCCTTTCATATGACTCCCCACAGGGAGTGGTTCTGTGAATATGAAAAGTATGATGGAGGTAATGTTTTATTAGGTAATGATTCGACAACCAGAATCATAGGAAGAGGAAGGGTCAAGTTGAGACTCATAGATGGAAGGATTAGAACACTGCCTGGTGTTCTACACATCCCAGGTATGGCCAGAAATTTGATTTATGTAAGAAAAATGGAAGATGCAGGGGTAAAAACAATTTTTGAAAAGGTAACTTGCAGGATGGTTCGAGGAGCAATGGTGTTGATGAAGGGAGTTCGGTTTGGAACTCTGTATAAGATGCTAGGAAGCACTGTTAGTGATGGGTGTAATAGCTCCATTGTTCCTGATATTAGAGTTGAAGAAGAAAGAACTCCTATAGTCTCTAGAGAAAAGGTTATGTTGTGGCATCAAAGACTGGGGCATATTGGAGAGAAGGGTCTTCAATTACTACACAGTAAAGGTATGGTTGAAGGTATGTCTAACTGCTCTCTAGATTTTGATTTATGTGAACATTGTCCATATGGGAAGCGGAATCGGGTAAGATTCCCCTCTGGTGCAATGAGGGCAGAAGGAATTTTACTACTAGTTCACAGTGATGTTTTTGGACCTGTGTCGGTCCCATCATTCGGAAAATTTGTGTACTATGTCTCATTTATAGATGACTTCTCGAGGAAAACTTGGATATATTTCCTAAGGAATAAATATGAAGTCTTTGACAGGTTTAAAAAGTTTAAGGCTCTTGTTGAGAATCAAACAGAGAAAAGAATTAAGGTGTTGAGAACAGATAATGGTGGAGAGTTCTACGGGAATGAATTTGAAGAATTTTGTAAGAAGTGCGGTATAGCAAGGCAGAAGACTACTCCATATACACCTCAGCAAAATGGAGTTGCAGAAAGGATGAACAGGACGTTGATGGAAAAAGCAAGGTGCATGCTCAGTGGTGTCGGGATAGGGAAAGAATTTTGGGTAGAGGCAGTGGGTACTACATGTTATTTGGTCAACAGATCACCCTCATCAGTATTGGGTGACTAGACTCCACAAGAGGTATGGACTGGTAAGGAACCTTCTCTCACACATCTTAAGGTATTTGGTTGCGATGCATATGTTCATGTTCCAAAGGAAAATAGGAGTAAGTTGGATAAGAAGGTTGAAAAATGTATCTTTATTGTATATAAAGATGGTCTCAAAGGTTATGAGCTTTGGAACCCATAAACTAATAAGGTAGTGTATAGTCGAGATGTGGTATTTAGAGAAATGAAGGATGTTGTTAAACAGGAAGTCCTACCAAGTAAGGAGGAACCAGAGAAGATAGAGTTTGATTTAAAGGATGATGAAGCAGACTCTACAGAAGAAAATGAATCAGAAGAAGAAGATCCTCATACTCCAGCATTGAGGAGATCGGATTGAGAAAGAAGGCTACTGGAAAGGTATAGTCCATCTTATTTTCGTTCAAATTTTGCTTTGTCTATTACTGATTATGATCCTAGAACTGTTAGGGAGGAAATGGATTCATATGATGGAAATCTCTGGAAAAGGGCCATGGAAGAAGAAATGTCATCTTTGGATAAGAAAGAGGCTTGGGATCTAGTGGAGTTGCCAACTGGAAGAAATCCCATTGGAAGAAAATGGGTATTTAAAAAGAAGTTGAATGCAAAAGGAAAAGTGGAGAAATACAAAGCTCGGTTAGTAGCAAAGGGTTATTCCCAGGTTGAGGGAATTGATTTTGGTGAGATTTCTTCTCATGTTGCCAAGTTAACCTCTATAAGATTTATGTTATCTGTTGTTGCTACATTTGATTTTGAAGTAGAGCAGATGGATGTGAAGACAACATTCATGCATGGGGATCTGGAAGAAGAAATATTTATGAAGAAACTAGAAGGTTATGTTGTGAAAGGAAAGAAGGAGTTGGTATGCAAGCTGAAAAAGTCCCTGTATGGTTTAAAACAATCACCAACGATGTAGTATCAAAAATTTAATACTTATATACTGGGACTTGGCTTCACAAGAAGCAAAGAGGATCATTGTGTGTATTCTAAATTAATTGGTGATCATTTGATTTATTTGGTCTTGTATGTGGATGACATGTTGTTGATAGGAAACAACAAGGAGATTATCAAGGATGTGAAAACTCAGTTTTCCTCTAAATTCGACATGAAGGATCTTGGTGCTTCAAATTTCATTTTGGGTATGGAAATTAAAAGAGATCGAAAAAAGAGGAAACTCTAGTTAAATTAGAGAAAATATGTCGAGACAATATTGCAAAGGTTTAATATGCAGGCGTTAGCACTCTGTAATTTGCCCAAGGCTGTGGAGGCAGTCACAGAGGCAACATCAAAACTACTTCGAGTCAGGGATCTAGCCCTTCGAGACTCAAAGAGGGATCTCTCTATCAAATTTGCAACTGTTTGAAATAGGATATTAGGCTAGCTATGCAGAATGGATATGTTCTTGGAGTTTTCTGTAGATTGGCTGGAAAAGGTTTCACGCTTCCATTGGGCTATGGGATATGTTCATAAAGATAGAGATCAAAGAATAGTTTATAAGAAGTCTTTTCACAAGGCGAGATAATGCAACTATTGGATTCTTTGGGAATAAGTGATGGATTAGCAGAAAAGGTGAGATTATCCATCACAGTAAAGAAGCATTTAAGAATTTCTTCACTATAACATCAGGAGACAAACATTTAGATTTTTAAAAGTCAGAAAACAGGGTATGCACAGATAAATCATGTAACTTTAACTCCTTTTAAAATATCAGACAGACAACACAATGATAAAAAAGGCAGATACTCATTCAACGATGAGGGAAAAACTTCACCAATAGCTAACATGCAGGAATCCTATGAAACATTTCTTTATATTTCTGGAAAATCTCTTGATAGAAGTTACAGTGCTCACAGCCTGCCTAAGCATGAGATCAACAACCAATTACATTAAAATGATCTGAATAAATAGGAGAGATCCCCCAACAATTTGTGTAAGTCACATTTAACCGCCTTGGCCAAAAATAGCCACAAATCCCCAAAAATCTGGAACTGTCCACCATGAAAGACGGGCTGAATTTCTATGAAAAAGAGGTCCACTCAGACATATGCTTCTCTTTAATTATGACACCTAGGAAAAAACAGAAGGTGGTTATTTTATATGTGCATGATCTTGACAAAATTCTCCTTCGGTTTCGCTAAATTCGCCTCCATCTCACCGAAACACCTCCCACAAAATCAGGACTGCAACAGAAGAATGAAAAACTGAAAAATTGGGCCTTGAAGATGGCTTTGATTCTCCCTGCGCATGGCACCTGTGAAAAAACCGAGAGGGGTTTTTGTTCTTCAGTCGGTTCTGAGCAAAAACCTCTCTCGAATTTTGAAAATTTGTCTTCATTTGCCAAGAATCGCCTCCGGAAAAAGATTGGTCAAGACTGGCGGTTTTGAGTTTTAGGGGAAGGGCAGTTTTGGAGGGGGAGTGGTATTCTGGACCCCCCTAAAGTGGTAAGTTGTTTTAGGGGGGGGAATCCTCTGGCTTGTGGGGATGAAAAGTGTCCAATGGATGGTTTCATAATACAACCATTTCGGACCCCCCCCTCTCATTAAACTTCGGATCGTGAGGGGCGGTCCGGAAAATTTCATAGCCGTTTGATTTATTTGGGATGTGATGAATGTGTGGAGTTGGGGGGTGGGTAGAACTTAGGATAGGCTTTTAGTTTGACTTTTATTTTTCATTTTTTATTTTTAATATTATTTTTATTTTAATGTTTTGTTTACATTTTTGTTTTGTTATTATATTCTTTTATTATTATTGTTTTATTACTTTGTTTTGTTATATATTTTATTTTGTTATTGTTTTATTACTTTGTTTTGTTATATATTTTATTTTGTTTTGTTTTTTATGTTTTTTATTTTAATATTTGTTTTATTTAATATTAATTAATCAAACTCTAACCTAATTAATAACTTAGATTTTTAACTTAATTATTAATTAATTAACTAATTAATAATTGATTAATTATTAACTAGTTAGTGATTAGCTAGTTTAACCTATTCTAACTATACTAACATTTATTATTTCATCTAATTAACTTTATTGTTATTTTTTGTTTATCCTAAGTTTGATTATTCATCGATGGGTGGTGGGCAAGATGTGGCTAAGGGACGAAAGGACAAGGGAAAGAGTGGTGCAGAGGTGGATGAAGGATGCAGAAGAGGTGATAGAGGATCGGGCAAAATGGATGGATGACATGTTGGGACAGGGCCTGGCAAAGAAAAATGCCTCATTCTAGACCCCCCCCCCACCATTAAAGGCAGAATGATCGGGGGGGTCTGGAATCACCTATAGACCATCCATTTGCTCGCTGCCATGACAATCGTAGATATGTGCGCACTTTTTAATCACCATTCCGGACCCCCCCCCCCCCCCCC
>ML777683.1:728380-748470 GCA_009831015.1 Picea engelmannii
TCCAGGGAGACAATGACTCTAGAAATTAGGTAGACAGCAAGTATCACTCATGAAAAACTGGTGGAACAGGGTGACACAAACATTAGGATTACCGAGTTTGGAAAACTAACCCAGTTTCGGACGACAATTTCACTGAGAATATGACAAAACTTTAGATTTTCAGTGGCATTTTCATTTCTGAAACTGAAAGAGGATAGATTTTGAGCTTACTTGATAACCCGACTAGGCTTACTTGACTCGAGAGTGCTCGCTGGACTTAATGGCGCTTTGAAAATCACCAAAGGAAAGGGGATTAGGATTCTCTGAAAATACGATTTACTAATGAAATCGCGAGCTCACGGTTATCTCAGCAATTTCTGGGATTCATAATGACTCATCAAGGATTCAATGAAGGAATAACCAAATCATGATGGCTAGTGTACCTGTGACTGAAATGGAGGGAGGCTCCATGAAATCACACATGAAAATCACCATCGTGTTTGGATTTTGAAAAGACCAATGCGGTTGAAAGGACACAGTGGCTTTAAAACTTTCGGATAGACACCACGAACGTGCATCCCCTCCACCATGGCGATCTTTCGGCGGTTATGTTTTAATCATTGCGCCAACTTGACAGTTGGCTCGTGCGAAAGCATGGGCTTTCCATTTTTACCATTGAAACACTTTCGGTGGTTAATCGCCTTCTTGCTTCGACCCCTTAACTGTCGGGAACAAAGGATTTTGGTGGTTAATGAGCACATTTGAGGCTCGCCTAAACCACCGAAACCTGATATTCTGACTTTTTCTCGACCAAACCAACTTCAAAATTTCTTTTGAGCTTATTTTCAAAATACAGACTCTCTAACCTACTTACAAAAATTTAGAAATAAAATTTAGATCACAACCTATCACCTCAAAAAGAAAAAATCCATCAATTTATTTGAGGAGATAACACCCCCCACCGTTAAAAACAGAATAATCGAGGGGGTATGGAATCAACTGTCAGTATTTGATCTACACTCTGCTAGATCGACTATCGATCTAAGCATGTTCTTTATTCTCCAGGCACGAACGCAGTATATGAGGCAAAATTTAGGCTTAATGAACTTTTTGAGGGTTTTGTGCACTGCTTCCCTTGCTTCTATCTCCACGGGGTTAGGAAACACCACTCAGCATCAATAATCATGGATTTTCTTTTCTTTTCCTTTCCTTGAAAATAATTTGCAGAAATGAAATATTATTTGCAAGCCAAAATACACCCAGAGTGAAAACATTTCCAGTCACCAGATGATACTAGGAATTATAGGGTTATAACAGTGGCCCCACCTGGGGATGGCAGCTTCTTTCAGGAGGTGTCAAGAATCATTGAACGCTAGACATGCAGACCGGTGCTTTATTCTTTGGGCTAATCCCAAAATCTTATTCTGCCACTTGTGCCTATTTTGATCTTGCAACTTAAAACAAATCAAAATGAACACTGCTGAAAAAGAGATGCTCAGAATGTTGAGCTTATTCACATTCTCCTACCTACCCTGTGCTACTGATAATTTTGTCGTTCTAAATGATACGATAATGCCAATGAAGCCAATCAAGTAGTTGTTGAGACCAGTGGATTACTTGACTGCTTGTTAGCACAGTATAAAAGGCAGCTTGACCCTTTTCCCATAGATTCGAAACTGCGAAGTGTAAAGGCCACTGCTGAAAACATGATTTATCTTTACAATATAGACCTCGACAATCTTGAAGAAAAAAAGTAATGCTAGAGATAGATTGAGGTTCTGTAGTGAAAACATTCTCCATATAGGTGACTATAGGATCAAGGTAGAAATGACATGTTCCTTAATTTTTAGATTCAGCCAAATGAGTAACATGCTCTAGCACCGTATCTATGTTATTTGCATCCTCGTGCACTTCCTGACATGGATGCAAATTTTTTGATGGTTTATGAAATGATACTTTTGTTGAACATGTCCCTGTAGTTGACTGCCTGATCATGTCAATATCATAACATCCTTTCAGCCTATAGCTGGATGATGGAAAATGGATTTAAGGACACAAGTCATCCAACACATCAGCTATAGGGTCACAAAATGATTTAGATAAGGGTGATATTGGCTCTATTGGTACTTCATGGCTTACACTGTGACTTTCAACTAGAATCTAACAAATATTCCCCCTCAAAATTTGAAATGAATTAAAGCACAGAAGCAATGAATCAATATGGATCAGCTCATCACCTGTTTCGGGCTTCATGATTTCATCTGAGGTTTGATCTTCAAAAAGGCTCAAGGGCTGCACCCCTGGATCGGCTTTTGTATCTCCAATGGCATCTTCAACTGGTTGATCAGAAAATTTTCTATCTTCACTATTTACAACTGGCCTGGAGTTTCTTTTCAGAAATTGAAAAGATGAGAAACATAAGGGGAAAGTGTTTCCACTTACTCCGAGATTTTCTGCATTTTCCTCATCGTTGTCATGATTGTTGTGCAAAGGTTGATTGTCATATCTGAGTTGTAACTGATCTTCTTCCTGCCAATGACATGTTGTTGATTTCTTTGAACAGTCCACATCTATTTCATCCTCGTGATCATCATCATACTGATAACACTTGGGTAGATTATCCAAGTAAGAAATTTCATCCAACATGCACATCATATTAGCTGGTTGTTCCTCTGTAAGTTGAGATGGAACTTCATCTTTGACTATGTTGTGAATTGAATACATGAAAGAATCATTATCCAAACCATGGTACCAAGGATGAGCAGAAAAATGTTTGGGAGCAGTGACCTTCTCTTTCTTTGAAATCAATGGAACATGATGTCTTTGGACAACAAGCTCATCTTTCCTGTTGATCCTCTGCATCATCTCTTCCATGGAACTGGCCAAAATGTTCAGCTTAGCTTCTAATGACTTCAGCTACTCCTTTTCTTTGTTCTTTACCTTTGACCTTTTGATCAACAAGTTGGCCTCCACATCAACTACAATGTTCTTCATTTCTTCGAGAGTTGTAGTGTTCCTTTCTCTTAATTGGGATGCCATCTCAGGATCGAAAGCATCTGGGAAATGCAAGTGATCTGATCTTTGGGGTGGCCTTATATCAACAGGCATTGCATGATATACCTTATTGAACCTTGCTAAAAACTTTTGTACTGTTTCCCTGGCTGTCTTTTCAAATGGTCATACTCTTCCAGGATGAGAAAGACATTTCTCATGATCACCCATCGATCTAGGAAAACTTGCACAAACTGATGGAAATTGTTAATGCTTGCAGTTGGGAGATTTTTAAACCAGTTCTTGACTTTACCTCCTAATGATAGGGAAAACAATCTGATGTAGACATCATCATCTTCTACCTCAAAGAGGTCAAGAAAATCCTCAAGACTTTGGATATGCTTTTTAGCAGTAATATTGGCATTCTCTCCATCAAACCTGGGTAGATTATTGGTGTAATTTGTAGGGAAGTCATGGAGGATAGGAGGCAAATTTAGGGGCTTGTATATGTCTGGGATTTTGGCAGGTAGAGGAGGTGAAGCAAGAGGCTTACAACCATCTGGAGCTTTAACAAGAGTAGGAGATAAAGCAGGAGGCTTATGTCTCACTAGGACTTCTACAGGTGCATATGGGATGTGCACAGGTGTATGAGTATGTACATAATCTACAATTGGGGATCTGATATCTTGAGGCTCATCAATTTGCAGATGATCAATATAAACTTCAGCAATATACTTTTGACTAGGCTTAGAATAAGATAGAACATAATTACATATAAAACCAAAGATGTCTTGAATGCAATTTAAGCTTGAGTACCTAGTCTTTCTAGGCTGCTTGGACATGATTTAGGTTCTTCCTCCAATGGAGTCTTTGAGTTGGCACTATCTGGAGCTAATTTGGAGTTTCCAGGTGAATGATCTCAGTCTTCTTGTGTCTAGTCATTGTCCACCATCACTGATCAGATCTGGAACTTTGAAGTGTACTACTGGAGAAAGTTCCCCAGCATGGTCGCCATTCTGTTAGCACTCTATAATTTTCCCAAGGCTGTGGAGGTAGTCACAGAGGCAACATCAAAACCACTTTGAGTTAAGGATCTATCCCTTCGAGACTCAGAGAGGGATCTCTCTGTCAAATTTATATTTGTTTGAAATAGGATATTAGGCTAGCTATGAAAAATAGGATATGTTCTTGGAGTTTTTTATAGATTGGCTGGAAAATATTTGACGCTTCCATTGGGCTATGGGGTCTGTTCATAAAGATAGAGATCAGAGAATAGTTTATAAGAAGTATTTTCACAGGGTGAGATAATGCAACTATTGGATTCTTTCGGAATAAGCGATGGATTAGGAGAAAAGGTGAGATTATCAATCACAGTAAAGAAGCATTTAAGAATTTCTTCACTATAACATCAGAAGACAAACATTTAGATTTTTAAAAGTCAGAAAATAGGGTATGCACAGATAAATCCTGTAACTTTAACTCCTTTTAAAAGATCAGACAAACAACACAATGATAACAAAGGCAGATACACATTCAACGACAAGGGAAAAATGTCACCAATAGCTAACATGGTGGAATCCTGTGAAACATTTCTTTATATTTCTGGAAAATCTCTTCAAAGAAGTTATAGTGCTCACAGCCTGCCTGAGCGTGAGATCAACAACCAATTACATTAAAATCATCTGAATAAATAGGATATATCCCCCAACAAGTTTTTTGAGTCATATTTAACCGCCTTGGCCAAAAATAGCTATGAATCCCCAAAAATCTGGAACTGGCCGCCATGAAAGAAGGGCCAAATTTCTTCGAAAAAGAGGTCCACGCAGACATTTGTTTCTCTTTAATTATGAAACCTGGGAAAAAAATGAATGAGGTTATTGTATATGTGCATGTTCTTGACATAAACCTCCTTCGGTTTCACCAAATTTTCCTCCAGCTCACCGAAACACCTCTCGCAAAATCAGGACTACAACAGAAGAATGAAAAACTGAAAAATTGGGCCTTGAAGATGGTTTCTATTCTCCCTACTCGTGGAACCTGTGAAAAAACTGAGAGAGGTTTTTGTTATTCAGCCCATGATGAGGAAAATCCTCTCTCAAATTTTGAAAATCTATCTTCATTTGCCCAGAATCGCCTCTAGAAAACGATTGTTCAAGACTGGCGGTTTTGAGTTTTGGGGGGAGGGCGGTTTTTTAGGGGGAGTGGTATTCTGGAACCCCATGCGGTGGTAAGCGGTTTTTTGGGGGGGGGTCCACTGGCCTCTGGGAATTACAAGTGTCCAGTGGATTGTTTCATAATACAACCATTCCAGACCCCCACCACCCCCCCGCCCCTCTCATTAAACTTTGGATAGTGAGGGGGTGGTCCGGAAAATTTCATAGCTGTTTGATTTATTTGGGATGTGATGAATGCATGGAGTTGGGGGGTGGGTAGAACTTAGGATAGGATTTTATTTTGACTTTTATTTTTCATTTTTTTTTTTTAATATTATTTTGGTTTTAATGTTTTGTTTACGTTTTTGTTTTGTTATTATTATTGTTTTATTACTTTGTTTTGTTATATATTTTATTTTGTTATTGTTTTATTACTTTGTTTTGTTATATATTTTATTTTGTTATTGTTTTATTACTTTGTTTTGTTATATATTTTGTTTTGTTTTGTTTTTTATTTTTTTATTTTTTTAATATTTGTTTTATTTAATATTAATTAATCAAACTCTAACCTAATTAATAACTTAGATTTTTAACTTAATTAATAATTAATTAACTAATTAATAATCAATTAATTATTAACTAGTTAGTTATTAGCTAGTTTAACCTATTCTAACTATACTAACATTTATTATTTCATCTAATTAACTTTATTGTTATTTGTTGTTTATCCTAAGTTTGATTATTCGTGGATGGGTGGTGGGCGAGATGTGGCTAAGGGATGAAAGGACAAGGGAAAGAGTGGCGCAGAGGCGGATGAAGGATGCAGAAAAGGTGATGGAGGATTGAGCAAAATAGATGGATGACACATTAGGATAGGGCCCACCAAATAAAAATGCCTCATTCCATAAACCCCCCCACCATTAAAGGCAGAACGGTCGGGGGAGTCTGGAATCGCCTATAGACCATCCATCTACACACTGCCATGACGACTATAGATCTATGCGCACTTTTTAATCACCATTCTGGACCCCCCCCCCCCACCGTTAAAAACAAAACAGTCGAGGGGGTCTGGAATCCACTGTCAACCATTGATCTACGCACCGCTAGATCGATCGTCGATCTAAGCGCGTTCTTTATTCTCCAGGCATGAACACAGTATATGAGGCAAAACTTAGGCGTAATAAACTTTTTGAGGGTTTGGTGCGTTGCTTCCCTTGATTCTGTCTCCATGGGGTTATGAAACACCACTCAGCGTCAACAATCATGGATTTTCTTTTCTTTTCCTTTCCTTGAAAATAATTTGTAGAAATGAAATATTATTTGCAAGCCAAAATACACCCAGAGTGAAAAAAATTCCAGTCACCAGATGATACTATGAATTATAGAGTTATAATAGTAGGAATGTAAACCGGTCAAGGTTCCTATTCTTGTTGGTGTAAAGTTATATATGGATCAGTGTCCCAAGACACATGAAGAAGAGGAGGACATGTCTCATGTTCCATATGCGAGTGCAATTGGCGGTTTGATGCATGCAATGGTCTGTACTAGACCGGACATTGCACATGCAGTGGGTTTTTGAGCAGGTATATCTCAAAACCAGGGAAGGAGCATTGGACAGTAGTAAAAAGGGTTTTCAGGTATTTGTGTGGCACTGCTAGCTATGGATTATGCTACGAAGGAAGACCGGGATTGGACAGAGTGGACGATATACATGGCTTTGTGGATACATACTGGGCTGGAGATTTGGATCGTAGGAGATATACAAGCGAGTATGTGTTTAACCTGTTTGGAGGAGCAATAAGTTGGATGAGAAAAATACAGGATGTAGTGGAACTTTCAACCACAGAATCTGAATACATGGCAACCACACATGCAAGTAAGGAAGTAGTATGGTTACAAAGATTGTGTTCAGGTATTGGGTTGGTACAACAAGCTGTAAGGATAGAGTGTGACAGTTAGAGTGCAATTTTTCTGGCTAAGAACCATGCTTATCATTCAAAGACAAAGCACATTGATGTTCAATATCACATTGTGAGAGACGTGATTGAAGAAAAGAAAGTATCACTAATGAAGGTGGACACTTTGAAGAATGTTGCGGACTCATTAACAAAATATGTGAGCATTGAGAAGTTCTCTTGGTGTAGAGGATCCATGGGCATTGTTGCCCTGGATTTTTGACTATGTAAACATGTAACCCCCTGTATGCAAAGAAAACAACAAGTGGGAGAATGTTGGGTATGTTTTATATTCACCTCGGGAAACGTGACACCTGCCTCGGGAAACATGTCATGTATTTAGGTGGTTTTTTTGGCACATGGTTTTTGCTTATGGTTTTCTATTTCCGGTTAAGGAATTAGGGTTTTGGACTAATGCAGGTCATTGGGTTAAGGTTTTGGATGCCACTGGCTCCTATATTGTAAACAATGTAACATAATGAATGAATATAATATGTGTTGGTTTTCCCGGTTTGGGTTTCCAGGAGAAAAATCTTTGTGTAATGTTTGTATTTGGCATTGTATCTTTTATGTTCTTTTTTAAATATTTGTTTTTTGTTCTTTTCTGAATATAGAACAGACGTCCATTCAAAGGGAAAGACGTCCTTTCAAATCCAATTTATGAGTGTGAAAGAGACAAGCTCACTCGAAAATGTTTTTTTCTTTTTGAGATAGTCGAAAAAGAGCTTAAATCAGACTCGTTGGGATTTTTCTAAGTTGCATGTCATGGGGGAGGCCATGGATCCCATGCATGAATTTTGTGAAAACCTAATTTACAAACAATTGACACAATCTTGGGAAAACCCAGAGCTTTCCAGGTAGAGGGGGATAAAATAATCACAGAGGTTACCTTCTCAATGATGTATCGAAGAACACCCCTTATTTGAAATGGCATAGAAGAAGGAATTTGATACCCCACCATACCGTCCCATTCAAAGGAAACCTCCCTAAGACTTGGAGGGAGCATACTTGAGGAGAGTATAACACTCTCTTCTTCATAATTTATCAGACTAGAAATGTTAATGACATGGTCAAAATATGCCTCACTCCTCAAAATAGGAGTGGTGTTGGATGAAGATTGCATCAGCATGATTTTTGTTTCAATCAAAGAAGAAATAGAATGTTGGGAAACCAAAGACAACTCTGAACCCGAAGGGCTATCAGAAAAGGATTGTGCTTCTTCTACTACAACAGTAGTAGGGCATAAGTGAGTTAAATGGCCTCCTTTGAAAAGTATACAAAGTAACTTGGGATTACGTCCTATACGTCGAGGCTTCTCAATCATGTGATTGCCTTCAGCATCACTCACAATGGCTAGTGGCATGCTCTCAGCATGACTGGCAGAGGCTAGTGGTTCATCCCGAACATGATGTACAAAGGTTGGTGATGATTCTCCAACATGGTTGATCGTGGTTGGAGATCTGATGTCAGTATGACTCCTGGCGACTAGAGTTGTGCCCCCAACAGGACTTGCAGCGGTTGGACTGGTGGCGAAGGTTGGTTGCAGCATTTGAGACCAAGGTCCCGGGAAATATTGGTTTTGAGAAGTTGCAGGCCAAGAAGGATTTTGGTCTACACCCTGTCCCTACTTGAAAAGGTAGTATCCTCCTCCAAATTGATCCATAGAGGTTTGTAAAGGCATCATCACCAAAGCAGATGTTTGTGAAGAGAAAAAGGTGTGACAAGGGTTACTTAGGTGAGGATATATATTTCCCCCAGACGAAGGGATTTTGTGAATGGGGTAGCTTGTACTATAAAAATGATTTCCTTCGTATGAAATACTATAAGATAGATGGAGGTCTGACATGGGAAAAGTGTTCGTAGGAACTGGCATATTGGAAGAAGGATATACAAACAAGGCGTAATAAGCATAATGACCACCCATTTGAGCACTTTCTCCTGGAAGAGTAAAGCTAGGATTGGATCCGTAAGAAGGGATATTCCAACCTCCCACTATGAGAGTTGGTTGAGGGATATGACTCCCATCAAATGAAGATGTAGGAAAATGAGTCATCATGCCCCTGGATCCAAAACTAGGATTCATATAAGCAGGTGAGGGAGAGGAGGAAAGGATGAAGGCATGTTTGGCCTATCAAGAGGAAGATGATTAGAGACCCAAGGTATTGATTGAGTATTGTGATTATGCATACCATTATGAAACACGGACGGATTCATCCCAATGAAATGAGTGAATTCCATGGGGGAGGTAGCGCTAAATGAGGGAGTCAAATGGACTCCATTATCCATAATAATGAAAACTCACAGTGCAATATAAAATCCTAAGGTCAACTAATAATCAAAGAGCACACAAAAATAAACAAAAGACCAAAACACACACAAACAAGATAAAGTGGTTGAAAGGGGCCTCCCTCCCTAAAGTAGTTATGTCTCACCCAAGAGGGGCCTGAGACTCCCTAAAAAAGATCAGAGGTAATAGAATCAGTTATAAGGGCCCTCGTGGGCTCAACAACTAGTCGGTCAGATCCCACCAGAGAGGTAATCCTCCATAAAGGTTGTGTGTTGTCTGACCCTTATCTGACCCAGGGTACCTGTAGAATAACGCCTACAAGTAACCTATGTGGTACCTATGTCAAGCAACTAAGAAACCACGATATAACTGATGCACAGGTGAATAGTTGTAAGTCAGGTCCACCATATGGGTAGGGTAACAAATCTCAAAACCTCGAAATCATTGCCTCTCACAGAGGTAAAGGTACTCGCAATATCCCCATATACGAATAGATCCCCAGAAATATATATGACGCTAACAAGGTATTGGGGGGAATATCCCCTCAACCAACTTCACACGACCTCATGCTTAACTCCGGTGTAAGAAGAGCCTCCTAACGTCATAAATTATACAATGGATTTCACCACTCCCTTAATCAGACACATATGTTGATTTAATAGCCTTGGAGAAGTTTACTCACAAAATCCTATTCCAAGGCTCTAAATCCTATGCTAGTTTGTGCACCCTAGAAAACAAAATCGTTTCTAATCAATTTTAAATTATCAACGTTGCTTTTAGTGGCCTTGCTTACTCAAAAAGGTGTGGTAGTGAAACTGATGATGTTATGACTTAGAAAGTAGAATAAATGAATATGAATAAAATGCAAAGTCTTGAATTCAATTCCCAATAAATGATAAGCTTTCAAAATGCAATTTTCAATTTAATTCTACAATTCAAAATAAGATGCAATATTTCCATACATGTACTAAGATCAACGATAAGAAGCCAAAATATCAAATGCCAACAATGCAAAATGTTTATTGTTTTTGTAATTTCAATATAAAAGAATGAAAATGTAAGGATTGAACAGAAGCTTGATATAAATATTCTAATGAATGTAATCAGAGATAGACCAAGTAGGATATCAAGAAACAAACACCCAGCCCAAGATGCAAGGATAGTCAATGAAAAGAATGATGAGAAAGGCACCGCCCGAAAATTCAACCAAAGAAAGGTTTCCTATCACTTTGCAGGAACCTAACAGTCATAATAGAGACCTAAGAAGACTCAGCAACCATCAAAACTTACCCAACAAACATCAAACTCAGCAACCAAGCACACAAGAATGGTGTACGTGACTGTTCAAGAGAAAACTATGTATATATGCCTCTTGCAGAGGGACAGCGCACGTATGTACGTGACTGTTAGGAAAAC
The DNA here is from genome assembly GCA_009831015.1 of Picea engelmannii. Lineage (NCBI taxonomy): Eukaryota > Viridiplantae > Streptophyta > Pinopsida > Pinales > Pinaceae > Picea > Picea engelmannii. The sequence goes on from ML777683.1 coordinate 739,162, forward strand.
CCGCGTATATATATTAAAACATTGTCAGGTTAAGGATAAGGCTAAGAAACTCAGACTCAAAATGAACAGAGGATGTTAAGCGATCAGACGAAAAGAAACTCAAAATAAATGAGAGCAATCAAAGGAGAAAAACACTCCAAACCTTGAAAAGAATATTCAATCCCTAGTGTGGTCGCCAATTCTGTTACGAGGAAAATATCTCTATGGAATGGGGTAAACCACAACAGACAGAAATGAATACAGAAATCAACTCTAATCTCAAGTATTCTATATAAACAAGTATGCTAACAAGACAAGATAAGTATCCTACCTCATCCAAACGTTCGATGAAGTCCATCGTTGAGCACTTACCCAAAGAAATACACCTGCAAATTGTCCTCAACAACCAAGATACGTAAGAATATGGTGATAATATATAAAGATAGCACATTTAATAGCATAATCCATCAATATTCATAAAAAATATGCCCATGGAATAACAATTCAAATATTTGCAAGACATTAATTGGACGAGGAAAGAGTATTTCTATTCAAATGTAATCAACAAAAGTGTATGAATTACAAACTTCTGTGTCAGCACAATTCTGAACCGAGAAACAAAGTCCCTTTCCAGATGGGCCTCCACCACTTCAATCCTCCACCAAAGGCAAGCTCATATAAGAAGGACAATGAGGTTTCGGGAAGATCTTGGGGGTTTAACAATGTGTTCAAACTTAAAGGGATAAGGGGATGCAGACTCAATATGAAGTGAATAATTTCTCCAGAGTAACTTTGCTCTCAAAGTTGAATTCTTCTCCCCTTTTCCACAGCTTGGATATGGCCCATTTATAGCCTTCAAATGGAAATTCAAGCATCGATTCGGAACATTTCAAGTATATGGAAATTCAAGCATCATGGATCTCGTGACGTGACATGGAAACCGGACACCATTTTTTAATTTTGGGCACAAAACCCGATGTACATAGGCTTTAATGGTGCAACCTATGTATACGCATGTTGTGTAATAGTTAGGGCGCGTATATGTGGAAAAATATCATTTTTAGCTCTGGGAACTGCAAAAAGGGACTTCAAGTCTGCATAGGGAAATGGAAAACGGCCTTCTGAGCAAATTTGCATAGGGTGAGGCAAATATTTCTATAATAGATATATATTCCCAAGTGTCTCACCTTGTGGTGCTTCAGTATTATTTGTGAAGAAGAAGGATGGAATATTGAGACTTTGTATTGACTTCAGGAAGTTGAACAAAGTAATTGTAAAGAATAAGTATCCTTTGCCAAGGATCGATGACCTCTTTGATTAGTTGAAGAATGAAAAAATATTCTCCAAGATTGATCTCAGGTCAGGTTATGATTAGGTAAGAATTAAAGATGAATACATCAGCAAGACTGCCTTTAGAACAAGGTATGGGCATTCGGAGTTCATAGTGCTTCCATTTGGGTTATCAAATGCACCAGTTGTGTTCATGTGTTTAATGAATGGTATTTTTAGAGAATGCTTAGATAAGTTTGTCATTGTATTTTTGGATGACATTCTTATATATTCCAAGTCGGATGAAGAGTGTGAGAAACACTTGAATATTTTATTACAAGTATTAAGGGAGCGTCAGTTGTATGCCGAATTTAGCAAGTGCTCATTTTATCAGAACCAAATTCATTATTTGGGGCATATCATATAAAAGGAAGGGATAGCAATGGATCCTGAAAAGATTGAGGCCATTAGAGGATGTTCAGCACCTAAGAATGTGACAGAATTCAAATCCTTCATGGGCCTTGTAGGCTACTACAGAAGATTTATTGTAGGATTCTCAAAGATTACACACTTAATCACTTCCTTGCAAAATAAGGGAGTGAAGTTTCAGTGGACATTGGAGTGTGAAAAGAGTTCCCAACACTTGAAGCAATTATTAACCAGTGCTCCAATACTAAGGATTGTTGATCCAAATGAAGACTTCATTGTATGCACAGATGCATGTAAAGAAAGACTTGGTGGAGACCTTAGTAAAAATGGGTATGTTGTATGTTATGAATCAAGGAAGATAAAGGAGCATGAAAGGCACTATGTCACTCATGATTTGCAGTTGGAATCCATAGTGCATGCCTTGAATAAGTGGAGGCACTACCTCATGGGGAAAATATTCAAGCTAAGGACAAACCATAATGGTCTGAAATATTTATTTGATCAGCCAACTTTAAATGCCAGGCAGAGCACTAGGTGGTTGGAATTTCTCAATGAATATGACTTTGATATAAAGCATATCAAAGGGAAAGAGAACAAGGTGGATGATGCACTTAGCATATGAGTGCATGAGTTGCATGCTACAACCATTAGCATGTAATAATCCGATTAGAAAGACAGAATCTTGGAAGCTACAAAATCAGATTCGCAATACATGGAAATAGTAACAAAGTTACAACAAGGTATTTTGCAGCAGAAAATTGAAGACTACAAGTTGGGAAATGATGAAATTATCATGTACAAAAGAAGAATTTATGTACCAAATTCCCAAGAATTGAAAAATATGATATTGAGAGAAATGCATAATGTACCTTATGATGGACACCCAGGATATCAGAAAACTATTGCAGTTGTCAAGAGACAATATTGTTGTCCAGGCATGAAGAAAGAAGGTGATGAGTACACTGCCAAATGTTTGGAGTGTCAAAAGGTCAAGGCTGAGCATAGACACCCAGTTGGTTTGTTGCATCCATTACCCATCCCTGACTGGAAATGGGAAGTGGTAACAATGGACTTCATCACCAAACAGCCTAGAACAAGCAAGCAACATGATTCAATCATGGTAGTGGTGGACAAGCTTACCAAAGCTGCCCATTTCATTCCAATGAAGCTCACTCAGAAAGAAACTAGAGTTGCTGATATTTTGATCCATGTGGATATCGATGGCCACCCACCTTTTCCGACTGGCTCAAAACAGTTTTCTGGCAATTTTGGCAATTTACTATTTTTAGCAGGTTTTAACTTCCGGGGCCATTTTGAGGGCCTAAATGAAGGTTTTTCGATATTTAGGTTCTCAATTATAGAAAAAGGCATGATATGAGCCCCCAAAATGAATCTCCTCGATGATACCTTTCCAACGAGCTATCATACGCCTAAAACAGAGATCGTATGCAAAAGTTACGACCCCGAGAAGTTGATGTAGTAACTTACCCAAACGGGGCCCACATGATTTTTGGCGCTTCATCTCCTAGGGTTAGGTTTTTGGATGTCTATGGTTTTTGGCATTCTTGTTTATTGCAAAAAGGCCTTCAGAGCCTCATTGTAATGATCTTCTTGCAAATGTGAGTAGCCGTCACATCTCTTCTCATAGATAAGCTGCCACCATTCTAGCGAGTCTTTCACTCTGTATTTTTACAGTCTCTGTACATTTATTTCATTAATAGAAATCGAGTATTATTGTATATCTGTGTTTATAGTTGCATCTCTGATATACTTATGTTATATTATTGGATATACGCGATATCTTTGTGCATTTCTTTATTATATCTCCGCTCTCATTTCATGCCAAAAATAATCCGGATCATATTTATGTGAGGGAAATTTCTCAATTGCATGGTATACCCAAGACAATTGTGTCTAATAGAGATCCAAAGTTTACATCAAATTTATAGAAAGGATTATTTAAAGGATTTGAAACAAATTTGAATTTTAGCACAACTTATCATCCAAAATCTGATGGACAAATAGAGAGGGTGAATCAAGTGATTGAGGATACGTTGAGGATGTATGTGATGGATAAACCATCAAAATGGGAAGACTACCTACACTTGGTATATTTTTATTATAACAATGGGTACCAAGCATCACTAAAGATGAGCCCATTTGAGGCACTTTATGGCAGAAGGTGCAACCCACATGTAAGTTGGGACAACCCAGCAAATAGAGCAATGGTTGGGCTAGAATTAATCAGGGAAATGGAAGAGAAAATGTTGAAATTAAAGAAGAATTTAAAGGCTTCTCAAGACAGGCAGAAAAGCTATGTTGATAAGGGTATAATTCACAAAGAATTTAAAGTGGGTGACCATGTATTCTTGAAAGTGAAGGCCAACAGAAGTTCCTTGAAGTTGGGAAATTGTTCAAAGTTGGAAGCTCATTATTGTGGGTCGTTTTAAATCCTAGAGAGGATTGGGCATGTATCTTATATGCTTGCATTACCTGCATCAATATCTATTCATAATGTATTCCATGTATCATTGCTCAAAAAGTGTGTACCTGATGCTAATCATGTTATTTATTGGAATGTGATTCAGGTGGAGAAATAAGGCGCTTTTCAAGTGCATTTGGTGTGCATATTGGACCGGAAGATCAAGTAGCTATGGAATCAATCCATAGACCTAGTAAAGGTCCAATGGACCTGGTACGATCCTGAGGATGCAACATGGGAGCACGAGGATGCTATGCGGGCAGAGTACCCGCATATTTTTTAAGGTTTTTGAAATTTTGGTGGTATATATATATATATATATATATATATATATATATATATTGCACTATGGATAGTGCATAAATAAGGGGAGGGGGATGTAACACCCCCAAGACCGTGCCCCATATTGTAAATGTGAATATGTTTTATAGGATGGTAAGACAGAAGGCTTATGTGATGATTAGGCCTGAGAGCCTATATGCTAAAGGCCAATGAGCCTATTTTTGTATATGTAAACACTAATATCATTAATAAAATACATCATTACATGTAGAGAAATCACGATAAAAGAGTATGGGGGACTAAACTCCACTAGGAAGGGGAAGGGAGGGGATAAGAGCCTAAGAAAGGGGCTAATCTAGAGGGCTTATTACCAAGGGAATATTATAATATTATTCCTAAAGACTATGGTGAGGATAATTATTTTATCCTAAGTTCTTATGGGAAAGAGAATGAATCCCAAGTGAAGAGAAATCATCTCCTGGAGAGCTATGTGTCATCAAGGGCACATGCAAATAAGTTTGGGGAAAATTAATCCATTTGGGGGTCAATGGAGCCATTCTCGCACTCATCCATTCACACCATGAGCTTTACCTCTGGAGCCTGCACACACTCCTTGAGCTACCCTATACATTTCATGTTATCAGTAGTATCTCATACCTTCGTGGGAGGCACATCACACCTGTACCTACCTGAGCCAGTGTTGTACCTTTCTATTATGAGAAGCATCTATACCAAACCCGAAGGTTGTTGTTGTTTCCATCACCTGTTATGTGCCTTAATTATGTTGATTCTTTAACTAAACATTGTTGTTGTCATCACCATTACATGTACCTGGTTGACTTAAGAGTTGGACTAAAGAAGCGGTTTGTCGGGCCCGTGGGTTTGAATAGGTGAGTTGTCAAGCCCGTGGATTGAAGAGGCAGGTTTTCATGCCCATGAGAAACTATCTCCAGGTGAGAGAATCTTTGGGGAATTGATTTCCTGATGGAGACCAACTGCAGCTACAGTGCTCTGAGACTTCTTGTCTAGCCTGTTGTTGAAGCCCTGGAAGGGAAGTGGGGCAGTTGAAGGACTGTTGAGCAGAGAAGGGGCACACTTCCTGGGGTGGGACAGCCATGTGGGGAGTGAGATACTATAGGTTGTTAGTGTAAGTTGGCACCTGGGATGAAATCCTTCATGTTGTATGTGTTTCCTCAGCCTAGTTAGGAATCCCTTTGCCCGAGTGGATTTTAGTCCCACCTCGGGGGTGACCCACTACCAAGAGTTTGAGCAGCGTGGTCTATGGTTGGGATGATCGTGGAAGGTATGCACATAGTTCGTGCTATTCTATAAAAGATAAGTATCAATGGTGTGTTAATTTACATGTTGTGTATTTAAACATGTGTTTATGTTTATGGGTTTCGCTTGTGTATGCTGCATGTATATTTTTACTGTTATTTCCGCACGAATCTATGTATTTGTAGAATATGTTTGTCTACTTAAGTTTTATATATATATATATATATATATATATATATATATATATATATACGGATGAAAATTATTGTTTTTATGGAATGGCATGGGTGGTCGGGTATGTTACAATATATACAGTTTCAAAAGAGTTTTTGTGTGGCATAGCCCAGCAATCTAAGGTTAGATATGTTACACATATGCATTTTTTCAAGGGCTTAAAATCGCCAAAGGAATAGGAGTGCATTCGATAATTGTGAATGGTGACTCCATAATCATTATCAATCATATGGTCAAAACATCAGTCCCCAAGGACAAATTGTTAGCTTCGATTCTAGATCGATGTAGATAACTAGAACGCTCCTTCGTCAAAATCCATTACTATCATGTTTTGTGAACATAATCAAGAAGTGAATCAGTGGGAAAATACCGATTTAGAACAAAAAGAGGGGGATATTATGGTTAACGGTGCATTATCCCACCAATTTATCCCCTAATTAATGTTTTGTACTTTGACACATATTTGGTTGGTAATATGTCATATGGTGAGTACCAATGGATTCTTAATACAACACATAGCATGTAATCTCACATAGTACCTCAAACATTTGAACATTAATGGGAAGTGACAGGACTCATGTGTTCGCATATCATCAACCCTACTCTTGCATGCTTTGTTATGCCTCTCCTTATGAATCTAGCTCGTTGTAGGATAGTGGAGTTTAAGTTTGAAAGGCATAGTGGATTTTTGCATCTCTTAAGCAAGGTATACATTGGTATTACCATTTCTTTGTTTTTTAGTTTGCTTCATTGTGCCAAAGACTTGCCAAGTGAGTTGCCTCCTTGGTGGAGAATCAAATATCAAATTCCAAGAGGTCCATTCAAGTTGATTGAGTGTTTAAAAGTGGTAGTCAAGAATAGTGGGTGATGTTTGGAACTAGGAATGTGTTGAAATGGGACATCAAGAGGTGCTTCTTGTTCCATCGTTAGAGCTAAAAAAAAACACCAGGGCATGAGACAATTGAGGAATGAGGTGATTCTTGTTCACAAGGCTCATAATTTGTTGATAGTAGTTAATGTTCCTTCAAGGAACCTTATGGACTTGATATATATCCAATAGATTTAGAGATCTCTAAGAATCCACAAAGATCAAATTCATTGCAACAAAGCATCTCTTTTTAATCCGGTAGAAAAAATTCATGAAATTGAGTCTTATTACAACAAAGGTAACAAAAGTCATCGGGTATTTAGTGGCTTTAAAGCAACAACTAGTGGTGGTAGAAGTTGAATGCAATCTTCTTTGGAATTTATCACTAAATGTTCAAAAGGGCAACTAGTCAATGGCTTCAAATCCAAGGATATCACCAACCTTGTCCAAAGAAGGGATAAAAGAGGAAGCAACTATGCATCAGTCCAATGAAGAAATGGAACCTATGATCCGAGAGGTTGAACCAAAAAGTGTAGGTTTGGAGGATGTTGATAGTCATTATGTTAATTGTTGAATTAAATGTTTTTTAGGACTATAAGTATACTAGGTATTTACTATAGAATATATAGTATTAAGAAGTATTGGGTAATTTTACATCAAAAAAAGGCCATTTTTTTTGTTTTGGGCCTGTAACGGGATCTTGTTTAGACTTTGTAATTGATATTTTGGACATATATGACTTTTATCAAGATGTAATCACTATTGTAGCATTTTTTTCAGCCTTTTATTAATGCAAATGTTCTCAATTATTGTTAAAAAGATGATTTAGGAAGAGTCGATGAAGGTTTATATTCTACGAAGGATAATAGTGTAGGGATGGTAATATTTTATTGATTAATTCCCTTAGTGAAATTACATAACTAGATGGAAAACTTAAGAGATACCTTAAATCTAAGAAATGACCCCTCATTGTCAATGGACCCTCCTCCCTTGGAATAACTTTACCCTTGAAGTGTCACACCCATAATACCCTAACCAATTTTTTATTTCTCTTTATTTATTCTCCATGCAAGCAATAAATTTGAAAGGACATTTCTAGGTGGAGTGAAGGTATTAGCATGTTGGAAAACCTATACATCGAGAGGAGGGTTAAATGAAAACCACCCTACAATATATTTTAAACTGGTATCAATTATCAACACCTTTATGATTATTATTTTTGAATATATCTTGAAACTTATTGACCTCCCCCTATGGTGAATTTTCAATGTGTGAGAGCTTCACAACAGACTCAAGTCTTTACAATAATGAGGAATAATCAACTTGATAACCCCTTCTAGATTGAATACTATATAGCTAATTTCATGGCACAATAAGGTCAAGGAGCCCACACTCTTGACTTCGGATCTGTTAAGCCCTAATATTGGCTCATTACCCCTTAATTGGGGCATATTATATTAGTAATTTTATTTTATTTATGTCGAATTTAGGCCATTAGTTGTAATTATACCTCCTAGTCTCCTATATATACCAAGGAGACATTTTCATTTTGAATCATCTTGTACTTGAACATTTAAGTGGGGTGAAAGGAGGTTTCCCCCTCCAAGAGGCTTATTATCTAAAATTCTTTCTTTTTCAAGGCATTGAGTACTTTTTCTGAAGATTTTCTATGCTATATTGATATCTGGTTCTTAACATATGGTATCAAAGCTCAAGGTCTTGGGGTTTCGCTGCTACATCTGAGACACCTTGGAATTTTCTCTATAACTTTTTTTCTAGAACGTTTCAGAAGGAATGGCTTGGAGGATATTTAGTATACAGATCAAGGTACGTTGGGTTCAAAATTTAGCTCCTGAGGCCTTATACTTTCAGAGATACATCCTGTACAGGATAGGGTTCTGGAATCATCCTGAAATGAGTCATTGCATAATTTTCACTATAAAAACTTTTCTGTAACATTTCAGACCCTAAGTTCCAGACGATATTTACAGAAATTAGTAAGGTATATATGGTAAAAATTTCAGCTTCTAGGTCATCTTAAATTTGTAGATACACCCTATGTAAGATAGGGTATCTGACTAGTCCTATTGACTAGTCTCAAGAAGGTATTCCAAGTCAAACAATCATAACTTCTTCCTAGAATATCCAAATTGCATGGGACTGGTTGCATTGGATCATGGACAGTCTTTAGTATTCTTGGTGCGAGTTTCAGAATTTTATATCAATTATTTCGTGCGGGGCACACTATACAAGTGAGATCTTCTGGAAAGGCCAAAAATCGGCAAGTTGTGGGGAAGTTACCGTAAATTCCACTTGGCACATCCAATTTTGATTAGACCTGTGGCATTGCAGAGAAGAAATATCAAAGAAATACATAAAAGAAAGTTTCATATCCAAAAGGGCCAAAACTTAGGAGATACAATAGAAGAAATATTGTCTAGCAGAACCACCTCAAAATCAAGGTTCAAAAGTGATACTTGGCCAACAT
>ML777683.1:752668-763381 GCA_009831015.1 Picea engelmannii
TAAAAGGAGGTTTCCCCCTCGAAGAGGCTTATTATCTAAAATTCTCTCTTTTTCAAGGCGTTGAGTACTTTTTCTGAGGATTTTCTATGCTATATTGATATTTGGTTCTTAACAGGATCCTACTCACATAGTTGTAATGGATTCACAAATGAGAAGATTCTTATAACACTTCAGCATTTGCAAAGCTTTCTTGAAGAGTGGGAGGACCTAGTAGCTCATTGATAGGCCAATTTTGAATAGAGGGGGTGGATTTCTTGGAGTGAATATTCTCAAGCTTTAAATATTTTGACATAGACCATGCATGGAAAAAGGACAAAGAGTTAAAAAGAAGTATCCTGACTCCCTAGGCACCCTACTTAACAATGTTTACAACCATTAACCCCAAAATAATAGAAGAAGATATCTCAACATAGACTGTGAGGTCCATTTCTTGCAATGTGCACTACCGCTAATCTTCAAGAGAGTTGAATGGCATAGGTGTTGATGTGTTTTCCTAACACCCATCAACTAGGCGATTGGGGTAAATATGTGAACCTGTGTCTTTTTCAAATGGAAACTTAAAAAAAATTAAATTTAGAAAGTGCCAAATAACCCTCACCTATTGCTCATGAAGACCTAACAAGTTTTAAATCAGATTTAGTATTGCAGTTCTTCATCATGGAAGGCCAACGGTGATGGTTTCTCTTTTCAAAAAAAAAGGAGAAGGAATAAATAGCTTATTTCCATCTTCTCACTTAATGGCCCTATGTCTTTGCTTCTTCCAACATTTTACATAATCTAAAATAGAGTTCATATAACCAAGATATGTCAATTTCCCCCCACATTATGTTGCCCAATACTTAGGAATTTAAGTCATTTTCCTTACTATCCACTGTCCATACTTATTCATTTTCCCCTTACTCTCCATACTTAGCCATTTTCCCCTTACTCTCCATACTTAGTCATTTTCCCCTTACTCTCCATACTTATCCATTTCCTCACTCCATACTTAGTCAATTTCCTCATTTCCCTTCCTCTTTACTCTCCACAGTTCATCCTTGGTCATTTTCCTTCCTCCCCTAACTCCATACTTAGCCATTTTTCCTTATTTCCACCCTACTCTCCTTCCTCTTTACTCTCCATACTTAATCATTTTTCACTACTCTCCATATCCCTCTACACTACTCTCCATACTCTCCCATACTTAGTCATTTTCACTACTACCCTCTATACTTAGTTATTTTCCCCACCCAATAATCCCAACACTTACTCGTTTTTCTTTATTGTCGAATTCCCTAGTCCCACAACCCACAATTTGAACTTCCCACAATCTCACAATTCACACTTCCCATTTCTGCATTACCCAAATTGCACCCTCATGACTTAGTCATTTTACTGAGTTTTACACTAAGTTTTTTTTAGTCTTATAGTTAGTTTATTTTTTACTTTTGAATGTGGATGTGGGAGCCCATATTATGATTTTTCTACATCACCCTACCCTAACAAACCATTTTTACTAATTTTTATTGACCCGCATTACCCTACCTCTGCATTGCCCTATTTCTACATAATTCTATTTTACGATTTTATTAATTATTCATTATATTCTTATGTTTTATCCCTTTCCCCCTCCTTTGGCATGTTGGGACATGTGGTAGTGATGTTTACCCACCATATTGGGACACGTGGCAATGAGGTGCACCTACCATATTAGGACACATGGCAGTGAGGTGGATCTATCCCTATGTGACATGTGGTAGTGAGGTGGACCTGTCACATTGTGACACATGGAAGTCAGGTGGACCTACCCTCGGCTGACACTTTGATGGTATTTATTGGACACACAAATGACTGGGCAAGTGATTTGGCATGATGACTGGGCGATGACATGGAAACCAAAATTTACACTGCGCACAAGCTACAAAGGGCTCTTGTTATAACCCTAAATTGCACCACACATGTAGACTTGGCATCAGGCCATCTTACTTACTATTTTTTCCAAGCCAATACAGAACAGCTCTTCCTAAAAACAAAATTTTTTAAGATGTACGCACCCTACACCAATACTGCACGCATATGTACACTAGATGTGCCACTACTGCCCACGTACGTATGCTAGTTGCGCCATTACAGCCCGCGTATACCCACAAAAGTTGCAAAAAATAAAAAGTTGCAAGGGATTCATTAAGATTACGGGCTATTGGGTAGTTTCCCAACCAATTGACCACCTATAGCCCGTTACCCAACCGAATACCATCTTTTTGTCATATAAAAATAGGTTTTGGGGTCTCATTCCAAGGATAAACATAGCAACAGTGAAACTCTGTCCATTTTTCTTTCCCCCCTTGCCCCAAGAATTTGCAGCCACATTGTGAGTTTTGAGCCAGAATTCCCTATTCTTGCCTTTTTCCTCATCCATAAGCCTATGCCCATTCTCTAGAGAGAAGTTTGATAGAATAAGGATACGTGGAAGCAGTTGGAGCTTGGTGAAGAGGATCCCAGGACCGGGTTCAAGGAGCAGTCGTCGATCTCATTTTGTAAGAAACTCTATTGGATTAATATAAAGAAGTACTTTTTCCGTCCCGCCATATGATGTGTTCAATATTCATGTTTAATTTACATTTTGTTATGAAATCTAACCTACTAATTCATATATAGAATTCATGTTTGTAGTTTCTTGTTTATATTTTGGTGAATGCAGGTCAGCCTTGGGAGGATATTCGCAGTTGAGAAGCAATCGAATGCATAGGGATCAACACCGGACATAGTTTAAGGTAATACTATCGGATCCCTGTACTTTGTACTTTATGCATGAATGTGGGGTGTTGTCGGGATAGTTGTTAAAAGTAGGAGACTTTAGATGGTTAGCTTTGCCTTCACTTTAGAACCCTAGTGTATTACGTAGGGGGGGTTTCCCACTATAGCAGAATTGGCGACCATACTGGGGAGCCTCTAGGGTTTTTAGGGGATCTCTTTGGGTGTCTTAATTGGTTTAATTACCTCTTTGAGTTCTATGTAAGTTACTGAGTCTTTAAGGGATTATGGTCTGCCATACCAATACTCCTTGCCTTGTCAGCTTTGCATATTGGTTTTTCTTTTTGAGAAGTTACAAAGGTGTATGTGGCATGCAGTGGGATTGCCTGCATACATATGCACCCTAATTTTGGATAGCCCGTGTACATATGTAGGTTGCTTAAGTATCAGTTGTGTGCCTATGTCAGGAAACCTTTTTCTCAAGAAGAGGCAGTCATCCTCTTCCCTGATTGAAGTCTGACTTCTCAGGGGTTTCTTGATTTAGTCCTAGTCTCTATAGTTACATTCTTTGAGCCTAGGTTTGGCATCAATTTCTTTATCTTTTAATGATTGCTTGTGTTTTCGTTGAAAGGGCTTTTCTTTGATGAGTCTATGAGTCTTTTATGTTTTAGCCTTTGTAGTTCTTTCAATGACTCCCTGTAATCCGCAGTAGCCCTGAAATCAGTTTCTTGGGTCTTGTCTTGTATTTACTTTTCCCTTTCACTTTCTTTAGAAGAAAAGAAAAGAATTCATTTTCAAGTTTCTTATTTTTGAAGCATATAAAAAAAAAAGATTTTAGTTTCTTGTTTGGTTAAAGTAGTTAGGTTAGTTGTCTTTACTTGTGAGGAAGAAGAATGTTTTCTTAAGTTCTTTATTGAATACTTATGACTTTAAGTAGCTCATACTCGAGCGAAATTCAGCTTTGAGTCTTTTCTTTTAAAAGATCTTAGAAAAAAAAGTTAGTTAGAAAAGTTGGTTAAAGAGTTTTCAATTTGCAAATCTTTGTTTGTTGAAGAAGAAGTAATTTTGTTTCCAACATTTGTTCTTCTCTTTCGTCTCTTTACAAACAACATTAGTTTCATTTCCTTTCCTTTGACTTAAGATAAACCACTTAAAATTAATCAGGCTTTCATGTTTGTAGGTTCCATCAACTAGATTAGGCTAGAGCCTTGATTTAGGTTGGAGAGGAAACTCTTCAAGGCTATAAAACAAACATAAGAGTCTATGCTAGGGAGTGAAAAAAGTCCAGTAACATGGAAATTATCCGAGACCCCCCTCTAACACAGGGGTTAAACATGAGGTCACATGCAGAAAGGTAGTGGAGATAACCCCTCCAAAGTCAGACCAATCGTAGCAGAGGAACACATATAGAGGACTTATCTTGGGATTGCGTTGATCGCATTTGCCACAAAGCTTTGTGGGTCTTGAATTTGTTCAAGGTCCTCAGTCGTCTTCTGGAACACTTGATTTTGATACCCTCGATAGGTTTCAGGCTTGATACCCTGCTCATTGCGTTCCACCCGACTGTCAACTGTACCCGCCTGGTAGTTGTTCATGAGCTGGCAACCTAGTTGCCTTTGATTTTAGGGACTTACACAGGTGACTGCGGGGGTATACCACGGTACCTAGGGCAGACATCAGGCCATGCTTTGTAGAATATACCTGGAGGGTGCTTTCATGTTTGAGTTTCACTTTCACCGGTAAGTTTCTCTAGTGTTGGTTGTTGTAATTGTTCTTCCAACTAGTAATAGTGGTTTGCTTGTTGCATCTCATAGGAATTTTTTCTAGTGCGTGTTTGGTATTGAACGTTAGAAAAGCCTTAATGTGTCATTGATCTTCTCACACAGTGGAAGATCAAGAGCTCCTTTAGTTGTGAAGGATTTTGGGCCTATCGTCGGTTAACTTGGAGCCACCACCGCCACCGTGAAGGCGAAGACTTGACCAGGAAGGGTCATTTGAGGCAATTGGGCCACAGGAAACTGTACTCGAGCCATCTCCGAGAGGAGAACATTCGTTTATGGAGGAACCGACTATTTCTGACCTGAGAGCGAAATCTCTCAGTCCATATAAATCTTTGATCACTGACTTGTCGACGCCACTTCTGATACATATTTCCCCTCCAAGGGTAACGCATCACAAGCATTAGATAATCCTGCAAGCAATGATGGAAGAAAATGATGATACTTCATCAGGGAGTCCTCATACTCCCTCTATGGTTGCCATAATTGGGGGCATTCTGCCTCCTAAATCACCTTCCCAGGTCCGGGCCACTATGGTCTCTACCGACTCTACCTCAAGCAGTGGTTCGATTATGTCCATGGCGGCGATCACTACACCATTTACGCAGAGTGCGACATGCCCTCTGTTTTCGTATGGGATGCCCAACTTTGACACGAACTCAGTCCTTGCCTACTCCACCCTAAAGACTTTGGTTCTAGGGGTAGGGAGTTCTAACGCTCCTCTACAAGGGTCCATGGGGGGCACCTCAGCCCCATATAATGGTTTCCCTTACGTCGGGGGTCATATACCTATGTCATCCCCCTCGCTTGGTGGTGCTTCTCAACAGCCTGCCTAGCCGAACATGAATCACGGCTTGTTCGGAGCAGGTAGTCAAGGACCTTCTTCTAGTACTACACCAGTGGGTTCTTTGTCGTTCTCTTTGTTCGACGCATTTGGTAACAATGCATTCTCATCAGTTATTGTCTCAGCCAGGGGAAACCCTAGTTTTGGATCACAAAATCTTGCGTAGGGTACTATTCCTACACAGGGGGCACACACTTCTCAAGGACCTTGGAATCTGTGGCAGGGATCATTTCCCTCGTCGGGGATGTCGACAGGGGGCAACCCCTTCCATGGTTAATGGAACCCCGAGAAAGGCTCAGTACTTATGCCCGTCGGATCGGCAGGGGGCAACCCTTTCCAAAACCTTTGGAACACAACGTTGGGAGAAATCTCTTCTCAACCCTCAATGTCATATTACAGGAGTCATCCGATGACGTCTCAACCAGCGAAGTATCTAAATGCTAGCCTTGGCCATGGTTTTTACCAGAACCTGGGCCAGTTACCTAAATTTTCCTGGCAACCTGGTGCTAGCCGAATCCCAGGCTCCTATCCTCCTATACATATTCAACAACCTAAGCTACCATTTTTGGAAACCTTGTATTTGCCAGACTTGTTAATCTTATTGAATGACCCAATTTGTCACGATCCACGTTGGCTTACTATGCTGACCAAGTTTCCCTTGGACATTCCAAAGTTCGAAGGAAAGCCTAACGAAGATCTAGGAAATCATGTGACCACATTTCACCTATGGTGCTCGTCCAAGTCTTTGAAGGACAACTCCATCCAGTTGTATCTGTTTCAATGCACTCTTATCGGGAGTTCCACGAAATGGTACATCGAGATCGACTGCTCAAGATACTCTACTTTTGGTGAATTGGAAATGGTTTTCTTAAACCATTTTTCAATTACCTGTGAGATATGATGTCGGCACAGAACTGTTGACCAACTTTAAGCAGACAAAAGCTTACCATATCTTTGATCACAACCGAGAATGGTGGCGCCGGAAGAATTTGATTAAATTAACAGTTCCACCAACATTCCTTTTGTAATGGTTCCTTAAGTCTTTGGTACCCCAGCTATCCAAGGACATAGCAACGTCGGGGGTCTTTTCGGAGGAAGAGGCGATAATGAGAGCTCAAAATATAGAGTTGATTTACTCTCAATCTGGTTTTCTTTACAAAGTTTTACCAGATGCGCCATGGTATATTCTTGATAAGACCAGACACAAGTCTAGACCACATGCTGGCATCATTGTTGGTTCAACCAATTGCAACAATTGTTGATACAGCAGACAGTGGCCAGCCCAACTCCTAGTTCAGATGCTCCCCCTGCTCAGACGTCAGATGTACACAGCGTGCAATCGACGAACCCAAAGGCCAACCAGTAGGTCGAAGGGAAGAAAAAACAATGAAAGAAGGATAAGGGGGATAAGAAACCGACCAATAATTATGGCGGGGGAAACATAGAGAGAAAGAAGTTGAAGTATCCATGCAACCTATGCGTGGAAGACCACCCGACTCCCCTGTGCCCTCGACTCACGGAGGCCCAAATTTTATTGGCGCAGTAGCAACCTGTAGTGTTAACGAGCCCATTTCCACATGGGCAAAATTTAACTCAATCCTCTGCGAACAAAGATGGGGGCAGTCAAGGACCCCCTTCATCGTCTAGTAATCCCTCAACCTCAAATATCTATATGTTGAAAGGTGAAGCTCACATAGCTACTAGGGCACATGATTACGAAATGCCGAGTACTACCGAAAAGGGTAAAGAAGTCGAAAACCCATATGTTCCTCTTCAGATCGAGAGAAGGATGGGTGAAACAATGAGACACATCCCGAAAGGGGAATTCAAGAAGGATTCACATAATCCAAACTCTAGGGCCCCCCAGAACTACTTTATGGTGGATGAGTTGTCACAAACCCCTTGCACGATGTCTGCTTTGGAAGTCCTCCATAGCTAACCTTCACAGAGAAAGGCTCTGCCAGTTGCCTTAGGATCCATTAAGACATGTAATCCGGGAAATATCACGCTTGATACAACCGACTCGAAGCCTCGTCTCCTATACCATGCCGCATTTCAGATAGTAGTGGCTCACCCCACGAAATCTTCTACCTAGAATATTTTTCGTACGGTGGTTGATGAGGGTGCCTCGACATGCATGATGTCGTTGGTGTGTTGTAAGGCCATTGGCCAACCCATTATGTCTCCTTCACCTACTCTTATTACGGATTTCGACGATCATTCTTTCAGACCACATGGAATCATTCCTTCTTTCACCATTCAGTTAAGAGGGAAGACCATGTGCATCAAAGTTGAAGTGGTCAATGCACCTCTCGACTACAACCTCATGTTAGGAAGGAGTTGGACATATGCCATGCATGCAGTGGCTGCCACAGTTTTTTGGGTCTTGTTTTTTACACATGAAAGTCGAATCATGACCATTGATCAATTGTCCTTCTCTATACATGACCCTTCATCGGGGGCATCCACAGTCCCGATGATTGATAACCCATAGCTCAACGTCGTCAACGTGGGGGTTGGTTTGTGCCCACCTCTCATGGGTACTTTTGATTACCGGCCTCCTTCCAGCAATATATAGGTTGTCCCCGACCAGCCTAAGGCTGAAATATTTTTAGTGTCATCGTTCTGCACGACTTACTTTAATGATCTATGGATTCTTCCTTCCCCATCAGTGATCCGGATTATTTTCGGCACGAAATGAGAGCGGAGATATAATAAATAAATGCACAGAGATATTGCAAGAGAGACAAAAATATAACAAAGATATAGCGGAAATAACAAGAGTCACATATATACAGTAATACATTATTTCTATTAATGAAATAAATGTACAGAGACTGTAAAATACAGAGTGAAAGACTCGCTAGAATGGTGGTAGCTTATCTTTGAGAAGATATGTGACGGCTACTCGCATCCATGAGAAGATGATTACAATGAGGCTCTGAAGGCCCTTTTACAATAAACGGGAATGCCAAAAGTCCTAGACATCCAAAAACCTAACCCTAGGAGATGAAGCGCCAAAAGTCATGTGGGCCCCATTTGGGTAAGTGAGTACATCAACTTCCCGGTGTCGTAACTTTTGCATACGATCTCTGTTTTAGGCGTGTGATAGCTCGTTGGAAAAGTATTTTCGAGGAGATTCATTTTGGGGGATCAATGATGCCTTTAGATATCATTGAGAAACTCAATCTCGAAAAACCTTCATTTGGACCCTCAAAATGGCCCCGGAAGTTAAAACCTGCTAAAAATAGTAAATTGCCAAAATTGCCAGAAAGTCGTTTTGAGCCATTTGGAAAAGGTGGGTGGCCACCGATATCCACCTGGATCAATCCTCCCTCCTTAGGAAGCAATGTTCTCCATTGCGTTGAGTTCCCGGGGGAGAGGGAAAAGCATTTGTTGAATATGCATCTTGGTGAACTGCTTGTCTTGCTGGAGACGTCGCGTTGCTTAGTTTGTTGAAGGTCATCATGGACCTGTGGCTAGAAGGTTTGGACCTTTTTAACCAGTCTGGCTATTTTAGATGACTGTGTGCAGAAGGAATCTTTATGCTTTGCTGCAACCTTGTCGACCTGCTTCTGGTGGATAGAAGGTGCTTGGGCCGAGGCTGTAGTGGTTGCAGTATCCTTTTGTCCCCTTTTTGAACAGATTGTGGAGAAGATGAATTTTGTAGTATGAGATAATACCTTGTGGCACTGTTTAGGTGGGGCAGTAGTTGGAACTACCTCTGGTATCCTGTAGAGATCACCCCCCAGAGTAATAATGACACTACGGGGTCGAGACTCATAGATAGCATGGCGTTTCCACATATATGGCTAGCCCAAGAGAACATCACAGACATTCAGTGGGGCAACATCACATAATACCTCATCCTTGAAGGGTTGGATCCCGTATGACAATCGACATTGTTGGTTGACGTGAATATCTCGTCCTTGGCGAAGCCACCCGATGTTGTATGGTTGCGGGTGTGGTGTTGTCGACAATCCCAACTGTTTGACGACCTCTGCTGAGATGAGGTTCTTTTGGCTTATGCTATCAACAATAAAATGTAGTGGGGTCCCCTTCACCCACATCTGTGAATGAAAAAGGCGCTCCCCCTCTTCTGGATCTGTTGGTTCTTCTGGTTGAATTGTTGCGGTCACGACAATAGTAGTGGGGTCTGCGTCAATGATCTGTCTTTTACCAGTATTTTTAGAATCAGATTCTGAATCAAGGTTCGGCTCCTTATCTTTGATCTCGGCCACCAATGACTGTTTTGAGCGACATTCGTCGGTGTTGTGCCAGGGGCTTTTGTGGAAATCACACCATTTTTTGGTGTCCTTCTTTGTCTTCCCGTGACCCTTCTTTTCCTGTGGCTTGGACTGGTTTTCGGGAGACTATTTGTTAGGGTTGTCTTTTTCATACTTTAGTTGTTGTGGATTTGTACACCCGAACTCTCATTTGTTCTGGTGCTTAAATTTCTTCTCGATTTTAACAGCATATCGATAGGCAACACCGAGTGATGAGATGTCTAGAAAATCCATTTCAATTTGGATGTATCTGTGTAGAGCCCCACAGTATTTCAGAACCAAATGTCATTCAGAGTCTTTGATACCCAGCTTGGTGCGCAAGGTATGGAAGAAATTGGTGAACTCCGGAACTGATTGGTCCCTCTCTTGCCGCAATGTGGTCCATCTCATGTACTAGTCCTCATAGTTGCCAACAGGGTAGTACTGTTCCTTTACCGCATCCACAAAAAAATTCCAAGTGGGCTCGGCCCCATATATTCTAGAATCCTCTGTGGAATTCTGCTCCCAGTAAGTTTCCCACCAATGTTTGACATGGGGGAGAGCCTTAAGGAGTGCGAAGGTGATCTTTTCCTTGTCGGAAAAATTATGAACAGAGAAATAACCTTCTAGCAGATTTAACCATTTATCTAGAGCATTTGCATCTATTTGACCTTCAAATACAGGAATATCAAAATTAACTTGTACCTTGAAAGGCGAGGTGCCTCCAAAGTGGTTGCTTGATGAAGATGCACCTGATGCTATTGGTAGGCATTGAAGGATGTGGGAAAAACTCTCCATCATTTCATCCCTCTGTCGCGTGAGAGCTTGCTCAAGCAACAGACTGATAGGATCGTCTGCTCCGTCGATTTTCTTTTCCTCCACCATTGAGGGTTTCTTGGGTGTGCGAGATCGATTTTCCTCAAGAGAGACAAGCTCGAGACCCAACTTGCTATACTTGGACCTCGTTGGGGACATGCACTAAAAAACGATCAAGAGCAGCCTGCTCTGATACCACTGATCCGGATTATTTTCGGCACGAAATGAGAGCGGAGATATAATAAAGAAATGCACAGAGATATTGCAAGAGATACAA
>ML777683.1:763431-801254 GCA_009831015.1 Picea engelmannii
GAGATATAGCGGAAATAACAAGAGTCACAGATATACAGTAATACACGATTTCTATTAATGAAATAAATGTACAGAGACTGTAAAATACAGAGTGAAAGACTCGCTAGAATGGTGGTAGCTTATCTTTGAGAAGAGATGTGACGACTACTCGCATCTGTGAGAAGATGATTACAATGAGGCTCTGAAGGCCCTTTTACAATAAACAGGAATGCCAAAATTCCTAGACATCCAAAAACCTAACCCTAGGAGATGAAGCGCCAAAAGTCATGTGGGCCCCGTTTGGGAAAGTGAGTACATCAACTTCCCGGGGTCGTAACTTTTGCATACGATCTTCGTTTTAGGCGTTTGATAGCTCGTTGGAAAGGTATTGTCGAGGAGATTCATTTTGGGGGATCAATAATGCCTTTGACTATCATTAAGAACCTAAATCTCGAAAAACCTTCATTTGGACCCTCAAAATGGCCCCGGAAGTTAAAACCTGCTAAAAATAGTAAATTGCCAAAATTGTCAGAAAGTCGTTTTGAGCCATTTGGAAAAGGTGGGTGGCCACCGATATCCACCTAGATAAATCAGCCATGATGGAAGGGATAGGGAACCATGGCATGTCCATGCCCTTGTCCGTCGCAGAAGTTGCGTACTCTATAGTCCAGCAAGCTTCTGTCAACCCCAATCTGACTTCTGCGCAGGAGTTATATCCAGTTCTCGAGCCTACCTAGGCTCAAGGTTCCCTTGACACTAACGATTCTTTAGACTTGGTATTTCCCTCCGACGAGGTGATTTTAGAGGCATTGACTAGTCTGGACAGACCCAGGGATGATCTCCATCATAGATCATATTTCCTCCCAAAGTTAGGAAGAATAGAAGCAGGAGAATTTGTGTTGACTATGACTGGAGATAGGTCTTGTCCTATCAATCCTCTGGCTACGCACGCAGTTTATAAAGAGGGTAATATGGAAACCATCACTAAAATGGTACCTATCGATATCTCCAAAACCCTTGGCGTCGTGGATAATTTCTTTGTCGAAGCGGACGGTTCCCTCGAGGAGATTCAGATCTACAAAGATTTATTTAAATCATTCTGTGACATTTTTGCTTGGTATTACGAGGAAATGCTAGGCATTGATCCAAGAATCGTCGAACATGAGATTACGACTTACTTTGATGCCAAGTTGGTCCGACAGAATCTTCGTCCAGTTAATCCTCGAAAAGTATCAACTATTAAGGTTGAAGTAGATAAACTACACAAAGCTAGTTTCATCTACCTCGTCCAATTGACTCAATGGGTGTCGAATCTCGTTCCAGACAACAAAAAGTAGGGAACGATTCACGTATGTACGGACTTCCATTTTTTGAACAAGGCATGTCCAAAGGATAATTCCCCCACCCCATTCATTGATCAAATCATCGATGAATGTGCAGGTTGTGAGGTCTTTTCTTTCATGGATGGTTTCTCGGGATACAATCAGATACAGATTAAGCCCGAGGACCAACATAAAATAGATTTTATCTGTCTATGGGGTACATTTGCTTATCGTAAGATGCCTTTTGGCCTAAACAATGATGGAGCCACTTTTTAGTGGGCCATGTCTTTTTCTTTCCACGATCTCAAACACGTAGTTGAGGCTTATCTCGATGATTTAGCATCACGATCTTGGAAGAGATTTGATCATCCCACACACCTATGAATTATCTTTGAGTGATGTCACCACTATCGGATTCGCTTGAATCCAAACAAATGTAGTTTCTACATGATGTCGAGTCGTATATTAGGTTTCATAGTGTCGACAACAGGGATCATGGTCGATCCTCTAAAGGTTGAGGCAATAGTTCAATTGCCTCCCCCATGCACAGTCCCTCAGCTTCAGAGTTTACATGGAAAAGCCAATTTTCTTCGGCGTTTTATTGCAAACTATGTCGATATCACTAAAGGTTTTATGTGTTTACTGAAGAAGGGAGTTCCTTTTCATTGGGATGAAGCCACTCAGTGCTCTTTAGAAGCATTTAAATGCACCGTCACACCTGCCCCTCTACTTCGGCCACCCAATTATAATAAAGATTTCTTATTGTATTTGGTCGCGGCAGAGTCGACCATCGGTATGGTCTTGGTTTAGAAGGACGATTTGGTTGAAGAACACGTCATTTATTACCTAAGTTGAGGCCTGGTTGGACCAGAACTCAACTACTCCCACGTTGAAAAACTTGTGTTGGCAGCAGTACATGTTGTCCAACGATTCTGTCACTATATCTTGTTTCACAAGAACACTATCATTGTCGTTGTGAATCCGTTCCAATACATGTTGACACGACGTGTAATCGGCAGAAATATCAGTATATGGATTGTTATCCTCCAGGAATTTGACTTGGATTTTGTGTCTGTGAAATCTAAAAATTCATCGGTCTTTGCAGAACTTATATCGGAACTTCCAGTCAAGTCAAATGATGTTACGCCCAAAGAATCACCGATTAAAGGAGATATTTTTTTGATTTCATCTTCGGATCCCTGGTATGGAGATATACTAGTCTATCTCCAGACTTTGAAGTGCCCCACCTCTGCTTCTTGTGATGAGAGTCGATGTATATGCCATCAAGCAAAAAACTATCTCATACTCGAAGACACTTTGTATCGTTGAGGTGTAGATTGCATCCTTCGTCGGTGCCTTACTCATGAAGAAGTGGAACCCGTTCTTAACGACTACCACATTGGAGCATGTGGTGGTCATTTGTCTGGGTTGGAAACAGCCCAAAAGATTCTAGAGCCAGTTATCATTGGTCGAAGTTAATCAAATATTGCGTTGAATCGGTCAAGAAGTGCCACCCGTGTCAGATCTTCCCACGAAAGATGAGGGCACATCATGTTCCCATGTTTCTCGTCATCACCGTTGGCCCCTTCACCAAGTGGGGGATTGATTATACTACATGCCACCTCCCTTCAGCTAGGGGGCACCGTTATATCATCGTAGTAGTAGACTACTTCACCAAGTGGGTCGAAGCTATGTCAATGTTCAAAGATGATGGAGAGACATCAATTCTCTTCGTGTTTAATTAGATAATAGCAAGGAAGAAGATTGTCACTGACCATGGCAGTCACTTTCAGAATAAAATGATGTATGAATTAACGTCAAAGCTAGGTTTGAGACAAGAACACTCATCACCTTATTACCCACAAGAGAATGGTTAGGTGGAAGCTGTGAATAAGTCTCTCAAGACCATTCTACAGCGAACGATCAATTCGGCCAAGTCAAATTGGGATTTGATGTTGTACTCGACATTGTGGGACTACTGAACATTTGTAAAGACTCTCACTGGTTTCTCACATTTTCAACTCGTTTACGGGTTGGAAGCAGTCTTGCCTATAGAATGCCAGATACCATCTCTTAAGTTGGTAGTACAATTATTTCCAGACACTTCATCGCTTGAGGAATGCTTATTATATCTCGAGCAACTCGATGAGAAATGACGCGACGTAGCCTTGGCTAATGAGGCTCACAAGCATAAAGTCAAGTGTCAATATGATCGGTCCCTTCGTCCTCAAATTTTCTCTGAAAGCGAACTTGTCCTGGTCTATGACCACGATAAGGATCCCCTGGAGACAAGCAAGATCAAACCCATGTGGTTCAGACCGTTCATCGTGAAGGAGGTATTAAAGAAGGGCATTTATCGTTTGATTGACTTTGAAGGGAAATCTTTAGCGGAGCCTAGAAATGGGCTCTACCTCAAGAAGTACTACTTGTAGGTGGGTTACCTTGGGTGACTTCTTGTATACATGTATAGTTCTTATACATTTTAGTTTTGGTCTTTTTTGTTTTATGGACTTGTCATTTTTTATGTCAGCTTTTTCACTGTGACAGATGTCAAGTGAATCAGATGTGTTCATTGGATTCGTGGACGGTGCTAGCCGACACACTAGAAGGCTTGCTTCTACAGCTTGGGTGATCTTCACACATCAAGGCTAGTTGTTATCTTATGGAGGTATCTGTTTAGGTGACGCCACAAATAATGTCACCGAATATAGTGTAGTAATAGAGTTGCTTCGCGACGCCTTGTCGCATGGTATCTCTTACCTCCGGGTCTACTTAGATGCACAATTGGTTGTGTCCCAGTTAAATGGGGTTTACCACATTTATGATCCTACTCTACATCGACAATTCCTTAGGGTACGTCTCTTAGAACATTGTTTTGATTACATTACGTATATCCATGTTCCTAGGAGATTGAATCAAATGACAGATACTCTAGTTAATCAAGTATTAGATTGGCATATTGCACACACGTAAGAAAAAGCACACACATACACATGTAAATAAATGTAACCCATAAGACAAAAATATGTACATATATATATATATATATATATATATATATGAAAAGTATCAAAGTACATAGGTGGGTGCAAGTGCCTCAAAAAATAACGAGTCTGGTATATAGCGTGGGGCTTATGCCCTCAAAAATATACAAAGAGTGCCCTTGGCACGAAAAAATGGTCCATCCTAAACTAACCACGAGGCCTATTGGCCCTTCCATAGTGGACTACAGCGTTTGATAAATGTCGAAATAGTTGGACCCAGGTCCATGGCACCCCAACAACATGAGGCTACATAGATGGTGGGGGATCCTCGATCTCAGTCGTGGGCACAGTATGGGTGAGTGCGGTCAAGTTCTGCTCCACTCATCTCAAAACTCTCTCAGCCTCTCCGGCTGGATGTACCCCCGTTGTTTTTGTTGGTCTAGCGGTCGCTGCTAGTAATGCCTCTGGTCATGGACGGCGCCTACTCTGCGTAAAATCAGTTGGACGCACTAGTCCCACATCTATACATAACAGATACAAAGTTGTCAAATACTCTGGTATACATAAAAATATATATAAAAAGAAACTAAAAATAAATAAATAAATTTAAAAGCAAACGTACCTAACTCTCCTCACTCTACTCTGAAAGCTAGGGGCATGTCAAGATCCCTGGAGAAGTTGATCCTGACATAGGGGTAGTCCTCTATAGCCAGAATCTGTCGAGACCACCAGTCGAAAAAAAGTATCATCGAAGGCCTCAATGGTCATCCCTCCCCCCTGTCGTGGAAAAAATGTTACCCATCTACACACTACTTGGAAGAAGGCCACGTGCCCCCGTACCGTCTCTCGTGGACTAAGACTGGGTACCCTCTCGAAGAAGAAAGAGCGCAGAATAGTCCCAAACCCAAAGTTCTTGTTTTTTCACCCACGACACTCTGTGAGTTGTCTCTTCATGCACTCTATCATGGTTGTACTCCAATCAAACACTTGTGCATTTAAGCATTGTACTGTGCAATGCATATGCGCCCAGGAGGCCTGATGTAAAGCCACAAATCCAGTGATCTGCCCAATAAGTAAAAATATCACTTTTAGTGAGAGGTTGGTGATTTTGTGGATCGGTACATGGGAACCCACTTTATATGTTTCGGCCTCGTAGTTTTTCCTGATCAACTCGGAAATGTTGTGAGGCCCAGAGGGAAAAGCACGAAGGTTGACCGGTTCCCCTCTCCTCAACAGGCCAGTCAGAAAATAAATATCTTCAATCATTGGAGTCAACGACTGTCCCTCGAGCATAAATGCCTCTGCATCTGGGTGCCAGTAATCCACTAAGGCATTCAGCAGCCTAGGTTGTGCCATCATGAGTGGACACTGGAAGAATTTCCACAACCCGCATTTTTTTAATGCGGCGACAGCAACAGGTTCTTCCTCGACCAGTATATCAATGTCCTCATGCTCCCTCTGTCTCCAATGGACAGACATTTTGCAAAATGTCAAGTTCAAAGAGTCAAATAATGCATTTTCACTTTTTTCATATGTTAGAGGGTGTATGCAGTCTCTACTGGGAACAGTCATGTATGTACGTGGGCAGATTATTATTTTCCCGCATGCATACGCGGGCTATGCTTAGACAGCCTACGTACACGCAGGGTCGACCTTTTTAAAGGTGTGTGTCCCCCTAAAAACAAAAAGAAATGCAAAAAGAAAGAATGGAAATGCATGAGGAGCTAGTTTGTACTTACTTGGTCCAAGCGGAAGTTCGTTTCGTCCACTGAAGCTCCCAGAATCAACTTCTTTCACAAAGGGGTGTTTTTGGATTTTTGGTCAATTCTCAACTTGCAATGGTGATAATGAGCTTCCAGCTTCTATTTATAGATTTTTTGGCTCTTTTTGTCATTTTTTGACCCCCATTGTCATTTTCTCTGGCTTGAAAAACATGGAAAGTGGTTCTTGAGTTTCTCATTTGATTTTACGATACACTTTATCTTTGGTTCGACGAACTTTTTGAGAGTTGGGGCACTTTTAAGGTCCTTTGGTGAAAAGTCGTTTTTCCAACTTTGTGCATTTAAGTTAGGATTCCACCTCCACTTGTTGCACCTCGTTGTCTTTTTCACTTTACCATAGGATCGACCCCACTGAATTGCGACATAGAACCATCATTGATGCTCTAGAAGTGTCGTAATTTACTGGTAGAGCCTACCCTCACATGGATGACCTAGGTAGATCCTGGTTGCATTTTGGTGTCCTTGTTGTCACTAATGACTATAGGCTTAGGAGTCCTTTTAGTATTGTTTTGATTACGAGTTTGAACCTTTACATGTTTGATATATTATCACTCTTGGCCTCACCCTTGAGACTCCCAAAAAATAAATGGGTCTTCTTTTAAGCCCTTTTCAGACCCTCTAAACATGAAAAGATTGACGAGTGATCTTGTTTCCCTTCACGCTCGCCAAACTAAAATTTGAAGGCACGCCTGTCCGGTGGTAGTTTACCCCTTTTTCGATATGGATGGTCAATTGTACGAACAAACGTATACCCTAGGAACTTCGATTCACTAGAAGAGTATTCTCATGTATAATTTTAACCCTTTCTCGGGCCTGAGGGACTAAATTTACGAAAAAGGAACCCCCATGGAGTCCATAGTTAAGCTCTTTTCAAACTCCATAAAATTGAAAAGATCATCGAGTGAGCTTGTTTCTTCACACTCATTAAACTGGTCCAGAAGAACATCCATTATGGAGTCCATAGTTAAGCTCTTTTCAGACTCCTTAAAATTGAAAAGATCGTTGAGTGACCTTGTTCTTTCACACTCATTAATTGGTTCAGAAAAACATCTACTGGAATCAGTTTACCCCTTTTTCTAGCATGTAGATTAAGGAGTAAAAAGGTACACCTCGGGAGATTCGTCTCGCCGGGAGAGTTCTCCTCAGTAAATTTCACCTTTTTCAGGCTAAGGAGACTAAACCTAGAAAAAGGAAGTGAGTCCATAGTTAAGCTCTTTTTAGACTCCTTAAATTTGAAAAGATTGTCGAGTGATCTTGTCTTTATCACACTGGTTAAAATGGTTTTGAATAGACATCTTTCTGGTGCTAATTTATCCCTTTTTTCGAGCCGACTAGACTATCTTCGAAAAAGGTACCCCAATGGAGTCTTCTTTTGCACTTTTTCAGACTCTCTAAAAATGAAAAACCATCGAGCTTACCTTCTCTGGGATCATTTAAAAATTACATTGAAGGATGTTATCATTATGTCCTATTAATCCCAATTTCATTCTTGTGTCTTTGGCCTAATTCCTGCTCCATGGTGCTCTCAACTGAACCTCTGAAGCATGCCTTATACACAAGCCTTGTAGCACTTTTCCTTTGCGTCTTGACACCTTGACCCATGGAGGAATTTTCCCGAGTGTCCTTTCCCTGCACACGTCTCCTTGCTATGAGAATTAGTGTGTTCCTTGTGCTTGGAACTAGTATTCTTGAGACACTCGTTCCTCCTTTGTAACATAGCATTCTTTTATTCTTTTTCAAGCTTTTAAAATATTGAAAGATACAAAAAAAACAAATATACCCCAAAACGAGGATGGGAAAAGTATTTTATTTTTATGGCGGCACAATGAGTCGCCCTTAGACAAAGCACATCCTTTCATTTGTTCGTCAAGCTTTGGGATTTAATATGACCTTAGGAACATGTTCTCATAACATAGATTTGTGTCCTCCTCCATTTGGTTATTCTTCCAAATATATGGAGAGTTTGCATTGCCTCCTGCATCGTGAACTTATGTCAATGTCATGCTTCATGAATCTGATCATCGGTCGTGCTATTGTCCAAGGGAAGTTTTACCCAACTTGATTCATCCTTTCTACAGTTTGTCTCTTGAACTCATGCCCGGCCATCCCTAAAGTCCAATCAAGCCCTTGTTCAAAATAAATGAATTTCTCTGCCTGATCACGGAGATCTTCTTGTTTGTTCCCCGACGAGCCATCGAAGACCTCTGGGTAGTGAATTTGTACACTCACATTGCACTCCTACCCAAGTTTTGAAGATCTTGAAGTTGTTGCTCGAGATCTGAAGACCTCATCTCCAGCCATCAGGCATCGTTGGCTTCTTGAAGATGGATACTATACATGTATATCTTTGATTTCGAGATGTAGATCCATTGTGTATTGCTCGTGGCTACACTTTATATAGTTATATGACATGGATCTGTAGTGTATTTGATTGGCAGCCATGATTTATTTCATCCCGAGCATGGGTATGCTCGCCTCGGTGAGACAATTGTTATTTTGCAGATGGCGCCTCCCAAACCCCGGTCCCGGGCTCACTCGCTACGTACATTGGTAAAGATTTGTTATGTATTTCGGCCATCAGATGCTCTTCTGACCTCACACACTAGGGGGAACCTATTATAACCCTAAATTTCACCACACATGCATACCTGGCATCAAGCCATCTTACTTACTATTTTTGCCAAGCCAATACAGAACAACTCTTCTTAAAAGCACAATTTTTTAAGATGTGTGTGCCATGCACCAATATTGCTCACGTATGTATGCTAGTTGTGCCACTACTGCCCATGTACGTACGCTAGTTGCATCATTACAGCCCGTGTATACCCACAAAATTTGCAAAAAATAAAAAGTTGCAAGGGATTCGTTGAGATTATAGGCTATTGGGTAGTTTCCCAACCAATTGACCGCCTATAGCCCATCACCCAACCGAATAACCCTCTTTTTTTCATATAAAAGAGGTGTCGAGGTCTCATTCCAAGGAGAAACATAGAAACAGTGAAACTCTGCCCATTTTGCTTTCCCCCCTTGCCCCAAGAATTTGCAGCCACATTGTGAGTTTTGAGCCAAAATTCCCTATTCTTGCCTTTTTCCTCATCCATAAGCCTATTCCCATTCTCTATAGAGAAGTGTGAGAGAAGAAGGATACATGGAAGCAATTGGATCTTGGTGAAGAGGAGCCCAGGACTGGGTTCGAGGAGCAGTCGTCGATCTCATTTTGTAAGCAACTCTGTGAGATTAATATAAAGAAGTACTTTTTTCTTCTCGCCATATGATGTGTTCAATCTTCATGCTTAATTTACATTTTGTTATGACATCTAACCTACTAATTCATATATAGAATGCATGTTCGTAGTTTCATGTTTGTCTTTTGGTGAATGCAGGTCAGCCTTGGGAGGAGATTTGCAGTTGAGAAGCGACTGAATGCATAAGGATTGACATTGGACGTGGAGATGAAGGTAAGACTATCGGATCCCTATGATTTGTACTCTATGCATGAATGTGGGGTGTTTTCAGGATAGTTGTTAAAAGTAGGAGACTTTAGACGGTTAGCTTTGCCTGCACTTTAGAACCCTAGTGTAGTCTGTAGGGGGGTTTTCCCACTATAGAATCCCCATAGTTCTCTCTATTTCACACAAAAATAATATGGGAATGCATTTTACTTATAAACAAGATATGAGAACTATTCCCCAATGCATGTGGGATAAATGGGGTGGATTTTTAATCGAGGGCACAAAATTCATGTGGATAAAATGGTGGCTAAGTCTCCATCTTCCAAAGGCCATAACTTTTGATATTATGTCTAATTTGAGAAAACAACAGCTTTTTGGAAATATAGATACGGGGAGAAAAATTTGGGATTGGTTTCCATGGATGAAATCATGACTATCACTCCATGAAAATTAAATTACATTTGGGATTATTTTTGGGCTTGGAAACAAATTATTTTTGGAAAATTGTTTATTGAAATAAATTCACAAGCTTCTAAAGTGGGTCCCAAATAATGATATGGATATCCAAGTTTACATTTACAAATGAGAAAATAAAACCCTAACTGAAAAGTAGATTCAAAAATATGAAGAGAAAATATAAAAGAGGAAAAACAAACATATTCAAAGGGTCTGCAATCAGAAGTTTTTGCAGCAGTGAAGAGTTTGCATAAATCAAGTTTTTCATTTCCATGATTTTGTGAATTAGCATGCTTAACTTTATTCCTCATCTTTCATTCTCCTTGATTCTTTCCATCGGTTTTTCCATATATGTTTGGCAACATGAATATTTGAGTCTGGTTAGCTCTTTCTCTAGATTCTCCCATTCATTTCTCATGATGTTTTAGGTCCAGAGGAGAAAAATCTTTTCTTGTAAAATGGAAAATGCATTTAATTCAATTTATGTAATTGTCATTGAGAACTTGTTGAGGTTATTTCATCCCTCTTGTTACGGACATTATTAAACTTATCGATTTGAGGTTCTTGTGGTGAGGGTTGTTAATAGAATCGATCATATATTCCACAGTCGTCATTTTGATTGTTAAACTTGTTAAATTTGATATATTATTATAAATTTCTCCCATAAGAAACTATTTTGGGGCATTACATTAGTGATTTTTCAGACTTGGAGTGTAAAGCATGATATTTCAACCATATTGTCCATCAAAATCGTTTTTGAGTTATAATGAAGTGATCATGTAAAGTTGTTTGATGACCTGTCCATTTTCCTTTTCTTTCATCTTACAAAGTCATAGTTGATTATGGGTTCACATCATTTCAAAAGTAAGGAAGAATATTTGTTGAAAGAAGACTCCAAACCATGTAGATAAAAATCTCCGCAAACAGATTTATCTATATATAACAACTTGTATATATGTATATAAGAGTCTGTACATAATGGTTTCATTGGAACATTCGTTGGGTTTTTTTATTCCATGCATTTAAGTTCAAAAGAATAATATTGTGTATCAAGAAAGAAGAGTACCACCTCTATAAAAACGCAAGAGGATTTATCCTCGTGATGTTATCTTAAAGACCTTAAAATAGTCTTTTAGATCAAAAATAGGTCATGCATGGTAGAAGGATAAAGAGTTCAAAATAAGTGTTCCCAACTCCCAGGACACCTGATTTAACAATATCTACAACCACTAACCCCAATCATGATAGAAGGAGATTTCTCAACATAACCTATGAGGTCCATGTCAAGTAACGTGCATTTCTACTAATCTTCAAGAGAGTTGAATGACAAACTATTGGTTGGAAAATTTGGCAGTCGTGGGTTGTTATTTGAATTGTATTTGAAAACATAGGTATTTGATTAAGTTTTCTTTATGTAGTGAAAGCATGGTTAAATTAAATAGAAATGTTTATACTATCTTGATGAAAAGAATAACATGACTATAAGGTATTAATGGTAAATACTATAGGTAGGATTGGATTCATCCATATCTTTTTGATTCTACAAAATTCTCTCTAGCCACACTAGTTGTGCATGTTACTCTCCTTATTATTGTTGATGTTTTGGGAAGTATCGAGCAAACATTCTCCTCATATAGGCCATGTGAATTGGCTAAGGAGAATGGACCAGGCATAGTCTTTATCCTTGATCATGTGACTTGAAAAGGACTGACAAATACTCAAGGTACATATGCATCGAGAAGACATTCTCCTCAGATGGCCATGTGACTTGGCCAAGGAGAATGGCCCAAGGCGTTGATGTTCTCTGTATATTAGCTTCGGGTAGACGTTCTCCTTATATGCCCATATGACTTGGCTAAGGAGAATGGCTCAGGTGTAGTCTCTATCCTTGATCATGTGACTTGACAAGGACTAATAGAGGCTCAAGGTGCTATGTGGGAGAAGTATACATCAACTAGGTGCATGCCAGAGAAGATTACACCAACCATGCTCAAGGACAACATTTCTATAAAAAAAAAATCAAGAAGTAAAAGAAGACCCATATGACCATTAAAGAATCCTCAGGAAGCAATTGAAGACCCAAGAAGAGAAGTCGAACTCCACAAGTAAAAGACATAAAACAATGAAGTGAAATTGAAGACTCGGGAAGAGAAGTCAGCCCCACATAAAAAAGACAGGTTCTTGGACAAGTATAAATAGAGGCAGAGTCATTTCATTTGGAAATATACAACTCTTCTCTTCAAGTGTGCACTAGCCAGTTGCCAGTTGCAGTGCTGAGATTTTTTCTATCTCTTGGAGTCATTGTTATCTTGGTGAATGCATTACACTTGGAGAGGCGCTAGACTTGGACAAGCTCTCTCTCGGTTGTATATTGGCTATTCTATTGAGATGCTAGCTCTTGGAGGCACTAGACTTGGGGAGGATATTCTCTGTATGTTATTTTGATCTATTGATGGTGATGTACTGCTAATATCTTGGACTGAATTCTTCTATAAGAAAGCTTGTTGGGTTTTCTCCCAAGGTTGGGTTTCCCAGGATGAATTATCGTGCTCTTGTGTCTATTGTTCATGGCTAATATTTCTAGATCTTGGTATTTCCACTGCATTGTCATAGTTGATATTTTCAGTGTACAGTTATTCTATGATAATTGTGGCATGAAAGGAAATTTTGTATTGAAATCATAAGGCAATAACTATAAAATTTGAAAATCTAAAAATTCAACATTTATTATAGCTATACTTGGTCTTCTAGACTCATTAAGTCGAGCTAAGCAATTACCATATGTGAAATCAACAAGTTTCCAAACCTTTGGACAAATTATGAATTCTCTAAATTTATGCACCCCCTGTATAAGTGCAAATCCCATGTAGATTTTTAGTTAGCAACCCACATGCATCTTCAAAATGTGCCCCACCCCGCCCAAAAAAATATATATATTTACGAGCCTTGAGCTGAGATTAAGGAGGAAATACACTTGTGCAACGTGGATCTACAGTCCCAAGTAATGGAACTATTTTCTAGGTATATAAATAACAGTTCTAGGTTTGAATTAAGGGACCACACTCTTATGCTAGAGAAATTGCCTAAACCTTATTAGATTTTTTTTCCCTAAATCCTCTCCTTGGGCAGAACCAACCTATTTCTCTAAGTTTGACTGTGTGTGTGTGTGTGTATTATACACACACATGTATCAACCACACATGTGTATATATGCATATACATGTGTGTGTATAAATACATGTGTGTGTATGTGTGTGCGCGCGCGCGCATTATACTATAATCTTAAGAAGCGTGGTTGAATTGCTAACCTAAATATAGTTAGGGTTTATGTTTGGTATTTTTATTTGGATTATTATAAATGTTGATTTGATAATGAAAAAGGTATTGTTGGTTTGATTGTGTGTAGGTACATTAGGAATATTTTTGTTGGAATCTGATAGACCAAGTTGTGCACAACCATCAACTACAAACAACATTCACAATAATTCATTTCTCTTGTTCTCCTTGTGTTTTTACTATAAGACATTAACAATTGGGAAATATTGATTACATATATATTATCCTCTATTTCAGTGAGACTCCAACCCTTTTGCTGAGGTTTCATAAATAGCATATTGAAAATTCCTACACCAAAGCTAGGATCTCCACTAGGGAGAATTCTCTGAATTCTTCTTTTTGGGTTCGCTTTTTCATTTTCTAATAGGTGTAGTTGGTAAAATTTATTCACTATGTTCGCCTATTTCTTAGTAACCCTAGGAGTAGGAAGTTGACTATTGTTTAGGCTTAAAACTTTATTTTATTGTCCCTACTCAATATATGCATGTAACCTTATGGGTTGATAGTGGCATGCAATGATATGGTTGTTTTTCTATAGTTTGCACACACTTTCTTCCACATGCTTGGTGCTATTCTACAACATGTGCATCATGTGTATGTTGCTCTTAAACAACTTGCGCACATCCATGTAGGTGGTGAAAATTTTCAATCTTACCAAATTGCATACCTAGATTTCAAGGTTTCCTTTGAAATATTGAAGTATTGCCTTATGTTTTGAATTTGGTGTAGCATAGTGAAGTTGTTTTTCATTTTCCCTTTGATGAAAAATAAAAATTGAATATTGTGAAAATTAAAAATATTTTCTTTTGGTTCATTTAGGAATCTCTTAAATGATTTGACACATTATGAAGTGACTGCATTTAAAGGAAAATATCATATTACTTTTATCAGTATTTTCTTATGAAACTAAAAAATGAATTGCTTGCTTTGGTTTGAAATACATTTCTTCAAAATTTTCATTGCATTCAAGCTGTGAAATTTTTGCATGGCTATTTATACTTCAATAATAATTATTATTTCAAGCATCTTGTTCAAGATTAAAATAGTGTTTCCATTTACAAGCATTTTGTTTTTGTACCCTTTCACTTTAGAACATCATCATTTTCTCACTTCCACATCCCTCTGAGTAAAAAAATGTTGGGTTTTTATATTCTTTGAAGTGAAATTCTAGTCAAGGTGGATCGCCTGACAGTCGAAGTCGAAGGAATCGACAACAATTCGAAGGTCAAGGTGATTCGATCGGGTAAAGTCGAAGTCAAAGGAATTGACAACAAGTCGAAGGTCAAGGGTGTTCGACTGGGTA
Source organism: Picea engelmannii (assembly GCA_009831015.1). Classification (NCBI taxonomy): domain Eukaryota; kingdom Viridiplantae; phylum Streptophyta; class Pinopsida; order Pinales; family Pinaceae; genus Picea; species Picea engelmannii. Next base: position 778,045 of record ML777683.1, read on the forward strand.
AAGTCAAAGTCGAAGAAATCGAAAACAATTCAAAGAGGTCAACCGAAAAGAGGTCGACGGGCGAGCATGTGGAAACCGATTGAAGACCGAATGAAGGTTGACTAGTAGTCGACTATAAAAAAATTCCAAGATTCGTGGGACTTGTAGCCAATGATCTGGATGGATCTGTAACCATCTTTGGGAGACTTTTCTTTAGGGTTTTTCCTACTGTAAATCATATAAAGAAGGTGTGTTGTAATGTTGTAAAATCTAATGAATCGTAGAATCACTAATCAATAGTTTAGAGGTTGTTGGTCATGCAGATGTAAGTCAAATTTGCTACAGGGTTGTTCTTGTGTAAAGAAAGAAGGTATGATGTTGATTGTGTCTTAGGTGTGGACCAAGGTTAGGCATGTGACCTTTTATTCTAAATGAATAAGACAACAAGAGAGCAAAACGCTCAAGGAATGTTGGTTTTCCTGGTTAGGTTTCCAGGGTAAAATCTCTATGTACTATGTATTTTCTTTGTCATTTACTTTCTTATTTAAATATTTCTTCCTCTCTTCTTCTAGGTTTAGCGTGGAAGTGTTTCCTATTTCCTAACATGTGGTATCATAGCTTAGTTTAACAACCTTGGATCTGAGGTAAACCCTAGGTTCAATAAGAATCATAAGTTAGAAATCTTTAAAGATTTTGTTAAAGAATGGAGAGCAGCTCGAGAATAGAGATCGAAAAATTCAAGGGCCTAAATTTTGAAATTTGGAAGCTTAAAATTGAATATATCCTTATAGATCGAGAACAATGGGAAATATTCTACCCAGGTACCATTTCGACGGGTATGTCGATGAAAGAATGGGAGAAACTCGAGAGAATGGAAAGGAGTATAATTAGACTTTGTCTTGTAGATTTGGTACTACTGAATGTCTCGGGTGAAGAATCATCCAAGAAACTATGGGACAAGTTGGGAAGATTATACCAGTCGAAATCCATGGTAAATAAGTTGTTTCTCAAAAATAAAGTGTACCTTTTGAGGATGATTTAGGGCAGTTCAGTGACTGAGAATTTAAATGCATTCAATACTATTATAAGCCAATTATATTTTGTGGATATTACAATCACTAAGGAGGAGAAATGTGTTAGCCTATTATGTTCTTTGCCAGACTCCTGGGATAGATTAATCATGGCTATAGGGAGTAATTCAACCACATAAGAACTAGAAGATGTGGTTTCATTTCTACTGTCATAAGAAATAAGAAGGAATAACATGGAAGGATTGACCGAAGATGCATTATTAGTGAGAGGTCGATCAGTTGATAGAGATAAAGGTAAATTCTCTGGTAGAAAGTCTAATTCGAAGGGTAGATCTAAATCCCATGTTAAATCGATGAGAATATTATGGAAATGTGGTAAAGTTGGGCATTGAAAAAGGGACTTCAATTCAAAGGCAATGGAATTCAGTACATGATCTTACGAGAAGCAGACGACTGAGAGAAAAATGACTCCAGATAAGGGAGGAAGATGTGTACCTAGCATTGACCAGTACACAACCGAATCAAGATGTTTGGTTGATCGACTCAAGAGAATCCTATCATATGAAACCACATAGAGAATGGTTCTATGAATATTAATGATATGAAGGAGGAGATGTGTTCTTGGGGGACGACTTGACAACCAAAATTGTTGGACGAGGAAGAGTTTGAATGATATTGCGGGATGGGAGGAGGAGAACCCTTCTAGGTGTTCTACACATTCTATGTTTGGAAAGAAACCTGATATCTGTCAGAAAAATGAGTGATGCAAGAGTGATGGTATTAATGAAAGGATTCATGCAAGATGGTCAGAGGTGTGATGGTATTAATGAAAGGAGTTTGGATTGGAACCCTATACAAGTTATTAGGGAGTGTTGACTCGATTAGATGCAACAACATCATTATTCTTGAAGTTGTCTATTCAAACTAACTCGACAACTCATCATAAATTCGACCTGGCCATGCTATGGCATGAGAGGATGGGACATATTGTATAAAAAGGACTTTGAGATATGAATAACAAAGGTATGGTTGAAGATTTTCTTGAATATAATTTAGAAGTCGAATTTTGTGAACATTGTACATATGGAAAACAAAGTTAGGTGAGGTTCCCACCAAGATCGACAAGGGAAAATGGGATTCTAGATCTGGTTCATAGTGATGTGTTTGGCCCTATTTCAGTGGCTTCACTTGGTGGATCCATGTATTATGTCTCCTTCATAGATGATTTTTCTAGGAAGACATGGATATATTTCCTGAGGAAGAAATCAGAGTTTTTTGAGAAATTCAAAGAGTTTAAATCTCTTATAGAAAACCAGATAGATTAGAATATTAAGGTGTTGAGAAATAACAATGGTGGTGAATTTTGTGGAAAGGAATTTGATCCATTCCACAAGCAGTGTGGCATAACATGCTAAAATACCACACCATATACCCCATAGAAAAATGGAGTTTTTGAGAGAATGAATAGAACATTGGTGGACAAGGCAAGGAGCATGCTCAATGGTGTTGGGCTCGCACAATAATTCTAGGTGGATGCAGTCGACAATACAAAATATCTATTGAATATGTCTCCTCCATCAGCACTAGTCACCACAAATCCACATGAGGTATGGTTTGGTAAGAATCCTCCAGTTTCACATCTCAAAGTATTTGGTTGTGATGCATTTGTGCATGTTCCCAAGGAAAAGAGGAGCAAGTTGAAAAAGAAGGCAGTCAAGTTTATTTTAATTAGATACAAAGAAGGAATGAAAGGATATAAGCTCTAGGATCTTGCATCAAGGAAAATAGTGTACAGTCAAGATGTGGTGTTCAGAGAAGTTGGAAGGAAGTTTGAGCCTGAAGAAATTGTTCAAACAGAGAATAATCCAGAGAAGGTGTGGATTGAACTGAGGAATGAAGAAGATGATTCAGATGAGTCGACTGAATTCAAAGAAGAGGTGGAAAAATCGACCCCATTTGTAAGGAAGTCAGGCCGAGTAAGAAAACCAGTTGAAAGATATAGTCTACCCAACTTTTGTTCTGCATTCATGTTAACTATGACCGATGATGAGCCCAAGTCGATCAAGGAGGTAGTCGACTCAGCAAAGGGAAAACTATGGAAGGACGCCATGGTCGAAGAGATGGAATCCTTATACAAGAATGAGATGTGGGACTTAGTCAAATTACCTAGTGGAAGAAAGCAAGTCGGTAGCAAATGGATATTCAAGAAGAAGATGAACACAACAGGTCAAGTCGAGAAATTCAAAGCTCGATGGGTAGCGAAAGGATATTCCCAAGTTGAAGGAGTCAACTTCGATGATATTTTTTCTCCTATTGAAAAAATAACTTCCATTAGAGTACTAAAGTCTTTGGCTGTAGAATTTGATCTAGACATAGAATAGATGCATGTAAAGATAACGTTCCTACATGGGGACCTAGAAGAATAAATCTACATGAAACAACCTGAAGGTTTTGTAGTAAAGGGAAAGAAATATTTGGTGTGAAAACTGAAAATATCCCTTTATGGTCTAAAGAAATCATCAAGGATGTGGTACCAAAAGTTTTACACATACATCCTTAGTTTTGGGTCTATGAGAAGCAAAGTTGATCATTGTATATATTCCAAAGAAGAAGGTGGGTGTTTCATATATGTAGCATTATATGTCGACAGCATGTTGTTGATTAGAAACAACATGAATGCAATAAAGGAGGTGAAGAAGCAGTTTCCCTCCAAGTTCAACATGAAGGATCTTGGTGTAGTGAAATTCATTCTGGGAATGGAGATCAAGAGAGATAGAGCAACTAGAAATATTTGGTTGAACCAGAAGAAGTATATTGAAACGGTCTTGAAACGTTTCAACATGTAGGATTGTCAACATGTAAAGGTGTCAATTATTGTGGGAGCAAGGCTAATTGTTGAACAATGTCCAAGGACACGGGAGGAAATAGAGGAGAGGGAATGTGTTCCCTTTGCAAGTTTTGTTGATAGTCTAATGTATGCAATGGTCTACACTCAACCAGACAGTTCCCATGCAGTGGGAGTGTTGAGTACATACATGTCGACACTTGGGAAGGAGAATTGGATAGTTGTCAAGAGAGTATTCAAGTATTTGTGTGGATAAAAATATTATGTTATATGCTATCAAGGAAAAACTAGACGTGACAATGAATTAAATGTTCATAGCTTTGTCAATTCCAACTGGGCTAGAGATCTGGATTGATGAAGGTCGACCAGTGGATATGTGTTCAAAACATTCGGTGAAGCAATCAGCTGGATGAGTAAGCAACGGGAGGTTGTAGCCTTGTCAACAACAGAAGTTGAATACATGGAAGCCACTCGTGGAAGTAAAGAAGCAGTATGGCTACAAAGGTTTTGTTTAGGAATCAGGTTTGAGCAGAGAGATATGAAGATAAGTTATGGCAATCAAAGTGCAATATTTTTTGCAAAGAACCTAGCTTATAATTCTAAGACTAAGCACATTGATGTACAATACCATTTCGTGAGAGACATGGTGGAAAGAAACAAGGTGCTACTAGAAAAAAGTAGACACATTGGAAAATATAACAGACTCTTTGACCAAGTTTGTGAGTGTTGTGAAGTTATTTTGGTCCAGAGAGGCAATGGGAATTGCTAACTTAGGTATGTGAACAAGAGTTCAGAGATCTCCTGGTTTCATAAAATAAAACAATAAGTGGAAGAATGTTGGGTTGTTATATTCTTTGCATTGAAAGTCTAGTCGAGGTGGATCAATTGACAGTCGAATTCGAAGGAATCGACAATAAGTCGAAGGTTGAGGTGGTTCGACCGGGCAAAGTCAAAGTCAAAGGAATCAATAGCAAGTCGAAGGTCGAGGTGGTTTGATCAGGTAAATTCAAAGTCAAAGACATCAACAACAACTCAAAGAGGTCAAATGACAAGAGGTCAACAGGCAGGTGTGTGGAAACCGACTGAAGACCAAATGAAGGCTAAATAGTAGTCGACTGGTAATCCCACTTAGTAGTCGACTGTAATAGAATCCCAAGATTCATGAGATTTGTAGTTAGTGAACTGCGTGGATCTGTAACCATCTTTGGGCGCCTTTTATTTAGGGTTTTCCTATTGTAAATCCTATAAAGAAGGTGTGTTGTAATGTTGTAAAAGCTAAAGAATCATAGAATCTCTATTCAATAGTTTATAAGTTGTTGGTCATCTAGATGTAAGCCGAATTGGATACAATGTTGTTCTTGTGTAGAGCAAGAAGGTATGATGTCGATTGTGTCTTAGGTGTGGACCAAGGTTAGGCATGTAACATTTTATTCTAAATGAATAAGACAAAAAGAGAGCAGAATGCTCAAGGAATGCTAGTTTTCCTGGTTGGGTTTCCAAGGTAAAATATTTGTGTACTATGTGTTTGCTTTGTCATTTACTTTCTTGTTTAAATATTTCTTCCTCTCTTCGTTAGGTTTAGGGTGGAAGTGTTTCCCAATTCCTAACAAAAATCTGTAAAAGTAATACATTATAAAATAAAGTAGACTTCTTTTTCTTTGATAGTAAACCAACATTAGACTGGATTCTTGGGCCTTGTTTGTAGGATTGGAGAGTAAATTCTTTAAGGCCATGTAAAATAAAACTAGGAGTTTACTAGTTGAAATTTAAATCCTTTTAGTAGCAAGAAATACTTATGAGGAAAGAACCTATCACATACGCATCAATCACTAGGTCAAGTTGGTTAAGTGTTGAGATTATCTCCTCACACTTAGTCGGTGGGTGGATGTGAAATAAATGGCTTGAGTTTCGTCGGTATGATACTCAAAGTGACACCTTCTTGGTAAATATTTGTTCATAGGATGAAGTCCCATATGTCCCTACCCACGGGAAAGAATGAACCATCACTACTCTACCTTATTATTCATTGTGAAGAGGCATCCACAGTGAATTTTCCTAGGTTCCACATAGGTGATTGCAAGTGGTAAGTGTTTGTAGTACCTGAGGTAGATAGTAAATATCTATCTCATCTCCCCTCAATGTTTTCCATTTTCATGAGGAATATTTCACCTTGGATGGTTGTTTCAAGGGGTTACTATAATTTCTTTTCACACCTACGTTGGTTGGACTTGGGTAATCATCTCATGTTGACCTTCAAAAGGCCCTTTTTTGGCTCTTTACTAGTTGGAGTCATAGATTTAACAACCCGAGGATGATGTTTTGAAGAGTGTGTTTTTTTGTCTAAATCATAGAGAGTTTTTTATAAGAGTGTGTTGATTTTACTTTTTCACCCCATAGAAAGTCGTATAATTTTTTTTCTTTTTGAATCAAGTTTATGGGTGATGTTCCTGTGATATCAAACAAGGGAATCCTTGTGCTTTTCCTCAGTTTGGAAATGTCCATACCCCGATGATCACTACATTGAATCTTATTTGGTTCACTATAGGTTTGTTCGTTTGGTTATTGTCCACGCTAAATATCCTAAACACTCCTAATGCTTCCCAAGCAAGCATCTTATGTTAAGAGCATCAAGTCATTTTGAACCCTTTGTTTTTCTTTGCAAGTGACTTTGGTTCCTCATCTTCTTGTCTCATTTGGCATAATAATGGCCCTTATCTTGACTAGCAACTAAAATTCTGGTAAGAATAGGAAGAGGAATAATAAGAAGTGAAAACGAAAGCAAGGGGGCAAGATAATAGCCAATAAGAAAAATAATACGGCATTGATATTGTTGATAAACCTAGATGAATAGGATGCAAGCCTAAATTTCCTTATAATCTATGCAAGGGAGATTATCTTACTCATCTATGTCTTAGAATTATAGACATAAGAAGAGTATGGTCCTCACCACAAGGATCCCCTACCCCTGAAAAACCTACGGTTCCCTAACAAGCCCTTGTTGTTTAACCTTTAGTTGATGAAATGGTTGAGCCAATACAATATTTTCTTGATACCACTCTTCCCTTGAAGAGTGATGTGATCGCCGATCATGTCTTCTTTACTATAAGTTAAAAAAAATTGGACATGGGGGCATACCATCCACTTCAAGTGTGCTCCTTCCATTTCATGCACAATACATCGATGCATTATAGATAAAGGAGACTCTTCTAGTATTTTATCCTCCTTCACTTGGTAAGGGTTGGGTTCTCCTAACCTTGATCAACTACCAATTAGATGCTTCCTTTTGATAGAAGATTGAGGGGATTCTTCATCAATTACCTATCTCATTAGGTGGGAAAGATTGTCTTAGTTGATGTTACAATTATGGAAGGCCCTTTGGACTTGAATATTCTCCTTATGCATGATTATTTATATGCTATGAATGTTGTGGTGTCTACACTCTTTCACATGATGTAATCATGACCAAAGCATTGTCACTATTGATCAAATTGCATTTTGTGATCCCCATCCTCATTTTACTTTTGATCATGTTGTCCATTTATCTACTCCTAGTGTTTCTATGGACACTACCTCACCATAGGTGATTTGTGTGGCCGCATATCTTATGTTTTCAATTGCTACTAATAAAGAGCCTATGCATTCATTTTTTCCTTCTTGGGATTTAGTTTTGATAGCTGACTAGGTGAATTATCTAATGGGGGCATTTGACAGTTTTATCCCCCTTGTTGGTCCAAGTGAATGTTTTGATGTGCATTATCTTTAAGATTATGCTCTTCCCTCATATAAAGATATCCTAGTGCATATGATCAATTTTGATGTTACTTTGGATTTTTCTATCCTTTCCAAATACAATATGCCTAGATTGGACCCATTTGCAATTGAATCCAACTCTGATTTACCTTTTGAGTTTGATATCTTTCGTTGTATATCCTTGGATTTTGACATCTTAGAGTCTTTGGACTCTATAATTGAGATACAAGTCAGTCTACCCTCTTATTCTATATTCTCTAGCTATAGATCCTTAAGTTTATCCCCTCAGACTGATCTCCCTAGCTATGTATCCTTAGGTTTCCCTTTGAGTCTAATCTCCATAGTTATATATCCTTAGGTTTTACCTCTAAGTTTTATCTCTTTGGTTATAGATCCTTAGTTTTATCTTCTAGGTTTGATCTCCCTAGCTATGTTTTGTCAGGTCTACCCTGTGATTATTATATCTCTAGCTATAGATCCTCAACTTTGTCTTTTGTGTTTGATCTCCCCAACTATGGGTCCTGAAGTATACCCTTTGAGTACGATCTCTCTAGGTATATATCCTCAAATTTGTCTTCTAAGTCTGATCTCTTCATCTGTATATCCTTGTATTTTCATTTTAAGTTTAATCTTTCCATTTGTAGATTCTTGGGCTTTGGTGTTTCTAAGTGTAGTCTCTCTATTTGCATATCCTTAATTCCTTGCAATGTAGAGTTTTTTTCTATAGACTCTGTGATTGATTTCATATTTGATTTTCCTTTTGAGTATGATCTCTCTATTTGTAAATCCTTGATCTATGGCATTATTTAGTCTTCACTAACATACTCTGCCATTGATATGGATATTTTGGAAGATATAAGGTTGAAAATATTCTTATCCTGATAAATTTCAATAGATTTCTATGTTTGGATTTTTTATATATGATATAAATATTATTGTTTCTTACGTGTAGGATTTTGAGTTACATTTCTAGTTGCTTAAGAATAATGTTTTACACATTATTTGGCTCAGTTAGTGTTGACGGGCGTTTATGATACACCATCAATGAGAAGGGAAGATCTGGTCTAGGGTTGTCTATTTAACACAATCCGTTTGGAATAATCTACTCGGACAGGTTTTATGGCTCTGTTAGCCAACTGGAATTATACAATAATCAAAAAGGGTAAAACTAACTAAATTTATAATCCTATCAGTCAACACACTCATACGATTACTTGAATGATAGTAGTATTATATACAGTAGATATATACAATTTCAAGGTTTAAATAAAGCCTCGTGAAAATGATGGTTTTAAATTAATGGATCAAAATAAGATGCAAAAATAAAGGAAATTGTTTTTGCACTATGAATAACAAAATAACAAATAATGAGTGAATAAGATTAGAAATGATATAACGATAATGAACAAAACATTAAATTTTAAATGATTTATTCATTATTCATTCGTAAATTAACAAATCAAATAAAAAGTTAAACTAACTAACCTAACGTTGATCAGCTGTATAGAAAATGTACTAAGCTAGATTCGTCTTTCTGTGTTGTATAAGCTCCACTTAACCTGTTGTCAAGTATAAATCTATGACAGAAAGCAAGAATGATATTTCCTTAAGCAACTCAAGGAAATATTTTATATTTTGCAATAGATCTATGATAACAGAAAGACAAATAGATTTTCACTCGTGTGACTTTAAATTGTCCAAAAGCTCAAAACGAAATCAACTCCAACCCTCAAAAAATGGTATTATCAACGACCCAACATTCAATGTAAACTCAAAATGTATAGATGGGTGATTAGTCACTGATATTAAAAGAACCAAACTATAATGAACCATGTAAAACAAAAACACAACATGAAAAGATTCATGTAGAACGGTCTAAAGCTAGTTCAATACAAATAAGTTTTCATGTCTAGAAATTATATGAGAAACAATAATCACATTGCATAGTCTATAGAAGGACTAAAGCCAAAAGGTAAATTGTATCCCATATATTTTCAAAATGATAAGTCCATCATAAGGTCCAAAAGGAATTACCCTTTTTCCTGGGCAAGCAGTGATATTTAAACCAAATTCCAAGATTGTTTCTCATGTCATACAAGATAGAGATAGATATTCTTTAATAAAGCATTTGCTAAAACAAAATAACCATAAAGATAGGTCTGTTGAGACAACTATTCAAAATAGTTACATCATTCAAATATTGTCTCTCAAAAACAAAATTACAAGTTCGTTGTATTCGCAACTTTTGACTCGTTCTTTTAACCTTTGCACATTGATCTGTTGTACACCTGAGAAAAGAAAAACGAAATTTAAATTAGAAAATAATCAAATAATTAAATTAAAAGACAAGCTACAGAATCTACGATTATGCAGCTAGTCTAAATAAAACCAAATAAAAACAAATTTAGTTATCATTTAAACAAATCCAATCGTGAATTACAAGAAGAGTGTTTACTAATTAGAACTTTGAAAAGGAAACATGAGACAATTCTGAATTTACAACAATGTTGAAACTAGTGGAATTTTTTATGATAACATCTCCTAATCTCCTAAAATGTTTGTTGGCCCTGGGTGAAATCGATCAGATGCTATCCCTGAGATCCTCATTTTCCTTTTCCAAAACTAAGTTTTGAGTCATTACTTGATTTAGTTGAGCCTGTAGATAAGGGATGTCTTGGTAATATCTCTGGATCCAATCAAAGCAACCTTCACAGTACACATGTTCTAGATTTGGTCGTCGACGAGTTTGACCTGAGTTAAGAGGTTTACCCTACTCCATAATCTTTTTGAGGTCATACTGGATACCTGAGAATCCCTCTTGTTCCTTTAAAAATGGAGGCAAGTTAGACACGAAATCGTATCGGGGTGAATTTATCTTAGCAGAATTAGAACTGGTATCGTCAACAAAGATCAGGTCTTCAATATGAATGGTGGGGATAGGCTTTTTGTGGTTGTGACGTCAATTTCTGGCCATCCTGGAAAGGAGTCGGTCATTCATTTTGTTCTTGAAATCTATATCCTGAACCCTCTTCATTTTCGTTTTTCCCTGCTTCTTGGTTTTAATTTCGTTTACATACCCAATTCTTGCCCAAGATTGGGAGTGACAGATACCTTACCCTTCAATTTATCCATCACTTCCTCTAAATACTTTTTAGGGACGAATTTGTGCCTCTGGTGTGTGTCTCTGATTGATTGATGAAAATCAATAGGGGTTTCGGTAAGTAACACGGTGTCTTCTATAACTTGCAATTCGATATGAAGATATTGCAGAGAGTGAGTCGATGGGCAAGGGTCAGTAGGATCGTCAAAACACAGGGGTAAATAACTTACCGGTTCAGGTGTGAGCGAAACAAAGCCATTCCTAACCAGGATGTTTTTCCATTTATCTCCTGCCTTTGACAAATGGGAAATGACTAAGACTCGGATCAAGCCATGATGAAAGAGACTATATTGTGAATTAGGGTTTTGTCTCTAATAAAATCTAGCCATCTTCTGAAGGATTTTAAGCGGATAAAAAGGCATGTTTAAATTGAACCCTAAGAATACCATTAACAGGTGTATATGAAACAAAAATAACAATCTATATTGTCCCTCGCGAGTGACGAATTGCTTGATAATTAATAACCAATTGCGCCATCGAGGCTTGAATATATTTATGGGTGTACCTTTAACGTCGTAGCGTGACTTCCTAGAAATCATTAACAGATGCCAAGGAATACCTTCGATTTTTGGATTCTTGAACCATTGGTCTCCTTCTCGTGACAAACCTATGGCTTTTGTTATTGATTCCTCACTGACTTGCAACTGTAAGTCACCTATTTTGGCTCTAGTACCATCGAAGGTCTTGGTGAAAGCTTGGGCGATTTCAAGGTTAAAACCCTTGAAAGAATGTATAAACTTGACAAATCCAAAGACTGTGAGATCATCCATAACATCATCATGGGAGAGCAAAGAATGTGAGCCATTCATCTCTATCCTTACCACAGGGGCCATAGACTTGGTTACAATATACCAGCAGGTGTAAAAAGGAGGAGCTTGTGTTTGAAACCACTCGATACGAACAATATGTTTTACATTGTCAAAGGTGGTCCTTTGACTACGATTTTGGGAGAATACCACCATGACTACCACTTTAGTTGTTGATTAAACCATGAACTAGAGGACAAATGCACTCGAAAACCACCTCCTTTGCTGAGAGCCTAACCCCAAAATACAAAGCACTATCAAACGATGCGATGAATGTGAGCTCAGGCAAGCAGGACAAGGGTGTAATGGTTTCAGAGCACGGCTAATAGCCATGTAAGATGGTGATTAGACTGTGATATGATGGTCAAGTGTGGAATTCAAATAAACGCTGTATACCATAGTTTTAAAACCAAAAGCTATCGTGGAGGTGTAAAGTGACAATCAAAACACTGATGAAAAAAAACGATCAAGGCATAACTCAAACACGATCAGCTCATATCCTAATGGTGAAGAGACACTCACAAAACGATATGTTCAATACCCTTGAAGGATTTTAAGATCATTAGGTATTTTAAAGACTAGTCAAGTTTCACAAGGAGAAACTTTAGAAATTGTATGATGTGTTTATGCCAAGCTTATTTCAATTTCATGCTTAACAGTCATGAAATTGAAAAAAGAGTAAACGATAAATTTATTCAAAAAAACATAAACTCAAAAACACACAACAACCAATCAAATGATTCTTCAAACAAAAATCATAATTGAAGTCTTCGCAGACACAAAGAGGTGGCTATTAAAAATTATTTTTCATTTAAAATTGTGTTTTAAATATTGATGAAATGACATGAATATTTGGCTGCCAACAGTTAGGTATATCATTGAGCTTGCATATAGTTTTACGCTTCCCCTCTATTGTGATGAATTTAAACCTTTTACCATCTAACTTCGTCAGAGGGTTGATCTTGGTATATGTTAGTGCATTAGCATTTCCTATCTACATTTTGCACCAGTCCAATGGAATAGATTTTCCATGATGGGTTGCCCTAGTATAGCACCCTTTCACCTTATTCGGCCCACCTTGCCTTTTCATGATAGGATTGAGAAACCTTATAGTTTGAGATTCCATTATGAACCTCATTCATATTTCAAATCTCCTTCTTACCATTCACATGGGGGCTCCCACCTTTATATTTGGTTGTTTTATATTGTGCATTGTTTTATGCTACTTGCCTCCATATGTTGCTTGCCACACTTTGTTGCTCACTACATCTTACCAACTTGCACTTCATTGATTGTGTATGCTTTCTCTTACTCAAAGTTTTTGCATTCCAAATCATGCTACCCTAGAGGAGGTATGCTTATGAGTGTCCACACCCTACATAACCTTTTTGCTTTTTTTGTAGGCTTGTTTCATGTGTTGGGAATACATTTTCTCACCCTACAACACTCATCTCCTCCATTGTAGTATAATATTGTTTTGTTCTTTTCTTTTCCAGGGATTTATAATATAAAAAGACAAAAAGTGAAATATTTATAAAATGAGAGAGTGGGGAAAGAATCAATATCTTTACAATTAATTTATAAGTGTGGAAGCATTTTGTTAATTTCGTCCTTGAACAATGCACCTTTTGTGATCCGAAAAGATCTTTTACACGACTATGGTTGAGTTATTATGCATATGTTGATTAACCAATTAGGAAGCGTAATGAAAGAGGAAGAAGTTATAGAAGAAGTATGACAACCATATACACATGTGCATATTGGAAATAAAGCATAAAACAATAGCAAACCATAACACCAATGTGATAACGGAGTTCGGCAATCTCGCCTATGTCTCCGAACCTTGTCTCAGTGGGCTTTGCTTATTTTTGTTCAAATCTTTACAAGTAAATCATGATAGTGCCAAAAGGTTACAACAATGATTTTTTCATGTTCTACCAAATCTCATGAACCCATCAAAACTGACGGCACCCAAATCGGGTGAGCGAGGCTCCCAGAAATGGCCTTCAAAGGTGCGCTCCTTGATAGCTTCCCTTCATGACAATGGCTTTGGCTCAACAATCCGGCAGCATAAACCTATTCTGAACCACCTTTTATCTCCCCATGCCCTCAAGAAGGCCTGGTTTATATAGGCCTGAAGTTGGTAATCATCTCCCAACTTCCCCCCAAGATCTGTCCTCAAAAAGGTTCCAATATCTCCCAATAATGGGCAAAATCCCCCAAATCTATGGAGAAAATCAATAATAAATCATTAAAATATATTAAAACATAGTTTAAAACCCACTCAGCAATAATATAGGGTGCAACCCCCTTTTGGTTGGCCCTTGTTCATATTAATGCACTCCATGTGGCCACGTGCCCATGCGTTGGCCCCCAAGTCATTAACTCTCGGTCACATTAAAGGCCACATGGCCATATCCCAACCGCGTGCCCCAAATCTGGTGTAGCCCTTTACCTGTTAGCCTTTGGTTGCATGTGTGACCCATGTGTCCACTACACATACCTCCACGCGCTTTCAAGTTTTGATCCCACGATATATAGGCCAGTGGTTACGCCCCTAGTCGGCGAGGTAGCTCGGCCGACCGGGGCTAACCCCAAAATCCAATGCTAATCGTTGCATAGAATCCCAAGTCATATGGGATACCACGGAATCGGAGGCAGAACCATAACACTTGCTCCAAATCAAAGGTCGAACATATGTAACGGTCATGTGCCATAGCCCCGGGGCTATGCCCATTACTAAAACTCTCGAGCACTAGAAGGTAGACAGAGCGGTCCCGTGGTGAGGTTTTATGCACATGCCAAGGGTTGGGGCTAGGCCCCAGCCCTTACTTCGTCGTTTTGAATACGCATGCAAACTTAAATATAATATTTGCCCCTTTGTATAATAAGGAACACACATGGTGGGTTGGCTAGCTCAGCCCTACGAAGGCATAGCCCAATGGGAGGTCCAGAGTTCGAACCTCACGAACTCCAACAAATTTTACCAATAACTCAGACCAGTCCATGGGTTCCATGTGGAATCCCATGCCTAGGCCATGTGGCACCCCTTCATTAGTCAATTTTTGATGCCACGTGTCAATCACGGATTGGACCAAAGACCAGTCCAGGGGTTCCATGTGGAATCCCATGCCTAGGCCATGTGGCACCCCTTCATTAGTCAATTTTTGATGCCACGTGTCAATCACGGATTGGACCAACTCTGCCACCTGTCTGCCTGGTCAGCGTCATACCATGCCACGTGTTGTCGTACGAACATGCCACGTGTCACCCTTGCAGTGGTGACACATGTCACTTCTCGGTTGGTCAACCTATCCTATCCACGTCAGCATATGCACGCCCAGTCAGCCTGCCACATCATCATACATACACCTAGTCAGCCTACCATGTCAGTTTTAAGATCGTATGGCCTGTATAGTCATCTACCATGTGGCATTGTACGGACTGTATAGACATCATTTTTTGCTTGTTTGGAAAAACAAACAGATCGCCATAACTTGAGCATACAACGTTTGTTTGAGCCCGTTCAATTTACATTGGGTAGTATCGACAAGGCCTACGCATGCGTTTGTTTTGAAGACATTCTGAGGACTTATATTTTTAGGCCTTTCTGAGCCCAATCAAGCTCCTGGATCTGAATCTGGATCACACCTCCCCACTAAAGGACCTTTTAGTCCCCAAAAGGTTACAAAAATTGACTTTGACTAATTACATACTCATAAGCATGAAAAGAAAACATGATGTTGTACAAAAATGATGTTATAACAGGTCATCATTTCAACATGTGTGATTACATTAATGGAAGAAAAATACAATGAAGTTGTGACATCCACTTCTGGCAAAACCAAGTGGTTGGTTTCTTTCCTTCATGGTGTTCCTCTTGCTTCACTGGTAATCCTTCTTCCTTTGTGAGTACTTGCACAATCCTTTTTTCCTTCCTTGGAGGAAGCTCCAGATTAAGCTTCCAACAATTAGCCTTCTGGTGTCCACTCCTATTGCAATAAGTGCATTGAGTTTTTGGCATCTAGACCTGTTTACCCTTCTCTTTCTTCCATTATGGAGTTGAATATTTAAGTCGTGTTTCCTTCCTGGTCGACATAGATTTCCTGTACAATTTTTTTCTCTTCCAACACTTGGCAACACAATGCTTAGGTGAATGACAATAAGTACATGGATAAAAATTCCACAAGTTTCGGATTACATGATTATGTTTTTTATAATCAAAAAGAGAATAGGTAAAATCATGACATTTATACCTTCCTTGTTGATCTTCACTTTGCTTTGGAGATGACTTTCATTCACTATCACAATCCTAGAGTGATGCACCATTACCTTTCTTGAAGTGTTCCTGCAATGTCTTAAGCTGGCCATTTGAAGCATTACTTGCTTCCAAAGTTTTGGAACCCATCTTGGAGGATGCTCCAATCTCTACTTCTACATATACCAATCCTAAATATCAAGGCCTTTTCACAACCTCAATGGGATTAATGATGCCTTGGCCCTCAATTCCAAGGCCTTTTCCTTCATAACCCATCTTGGTTGGCAATCTCAAACCTATATCTCTTGTATGTTTTTCAAATGCACCAAAACCATCTTGACGGGAATAAGGAGAATTTGATGAATGACCTGCACTACATACCTCAGAGATGTTTTATGAAACAGTTGTAGAAGGAACTTCCTTCAATCCTTATTTTACTTTGTTGTTCTTTGAAGCTTTCTCTTGAACCGTTCTCTTCCATTGCAAGTAGTCTTCATACAACACTTTCACCATCTCGACCATTGAAAACACTGAATTTCTGAATTCCTTCTCATCTTGAGAAAGTTCTCCTGTAGATTCCATTTTCTCCCTTGAGATGAGATCTTCCCTAGTTAACATGCAAAACTCAAATTCCAAATCTCAACTAGCTCTGATACCAACTTGATCTGAAAATATATTTTACACGACTATGGATGAGTTATTATGCATGTGTTGATTAACCAATTAGGAAGCTTAATGAAAGAGGAAGAAGTTATAGAAGAAGTACGACAGCCATATACACATGTTCAGATATGAAATAAAGCATAAAACAACAGCAAACCATAACACCAATGTGATAACAGAGTTCAACAATCTCGCCTATGTCTCCAGACCTTGTCTTAGTGGGCTTTGCTTATTTATGTTCGAAGCTTTACAAGTACATCATGATAATGCCAAAAGGTTACAACAATGAGTTGGTTATGTTCTACCAGATCTCATGAAGCCATCAAAACTTACGGCACCGAAATCGGATGAACGAGGCTCCTAGATATGGCCCACAAAGGTGTGCTCCTCAATAGCTTCCCTGCATGACAATGGCTTTGGCTCAACAATACGGCAGCATAAAAATGTTTTGAACCACCTTTGATCTCCACATGGCCTCATGAAGGTCTGGTTTATATAGGCCTAAAGTTGGTAACCATATCCCAACTTCCCCCCAAGATCTGGCCTCAAAAAGGGTCCAATATCTCCCAATAATGGGCAAAATCCCCCAAATCTGTGGAGAAAATCAATAATAAATCATTAAAAATCATAAACCATAGTTTAAAACCCACTCAGCAACAATATAGGGTGCAACCCCCTTTTGGTTGGCCCGTAGTCATATTAATGCACTCCATGTGGCTGCGCGCCCATGCGTTGGCCCCCAAGCTGTTAACTCCCGGTCACATTAAAGGCCATGTGGCCATATCCCAACCATGCCCCAAATCTGGTGTAGCCCTTTACCTGTTAGCCTTTGGTCGTAGGTGTCACCCATGTGTCCATTACACATACCTCCACACGTTTTCAAGTTTTGAGCCCCCGATATATAGGCCAGTGGTTACGCCCCTTATCGGCGGGCTAGCCCAACCGACCAGGGCTAACCCCAAAATCCCAACGCTAATCATGCATAGAATATCGAGTCATATGGGATACCATGGAACTGGAGGTGGAACCATAACACTTACACCAAGTCAAAGGTCAGACATATGTAACAGTCATGTGTCATAACCCCGGGGCTATGCCAATTACTAAAACTCCCGCGCACCATAAGTTAGACAGAGCGGTCTCGTGGTGAGGCTTTATGCACATGCCGAGGGTTGGGGATAGGCCCCAACCCTTACTCCGTCGATTTGAATACACATGCAAAGTTAAATATAATAATTTCCCCTTTGTATAATAAGGAACACACGTGGTGGGTTGGCTTGCCCAGCCCTGTGAAGGCGTAGCCCGGTGGGAGGTCCAGAGTTCAAACCTCACAAACTCCAAAAAAGTTTTCCAATAACTCAGACCAATCCATAGGTGCCATGTGGCACCCATTCATTCCTCAATTTCGGATGCCATGTGTCAATCATCGATTGGACCAGCTCTGCCACTTGTCTACCCGGTTAGAATCTTACCTTGCCGCATGTCATCGCACGGACGTGCCACGTACCACCCTTGTAGTGGTGACACGTGTCACTTCCCAGTTGGTCCACCTATCCTATCCACATCAACATCCATATGCCCAGTCAGCCTACCATGTCAATGTATGTACGCCCAATCACCCTACCAACTATACTTGCCACATCAGTTGTATGGTCGTTCAACCTGTACAGTCAGTTTCCACGTGGCACTGTACGGACTGTACAATCATCATTTTTTGCATGTTTGGCAAAACGAACAAATCACCATAACTTGAGAATACAATGTTTGTTTGAGCCCGTTCAAGTTGCGTTGGGTTTGTATCGACGAGGCCTACACAAACGTCTGTTTTGAAGCCATTCTAAGTGTAACACCATGTTTCCCCTTGTCTGTAAAAATAACTATATTAACCAAGTATTATGGCAAACTCAGAAATGTGAATGTGTGATGTGAATGGACCTTGTGAAAAAGGTCGATGAATGTGAATAATATTATGAATATATATATTGCAGGACTGCTGAGAGGGGATGTGCTGAAAAAGATACCACAATGGCTGAAGAAAGGTGGTGGAAGGCACCTGGAAAGGTGGCATTAACTTCCACCAAAACCAATACTGTATTTGGACTTCACTGGCCCAGAGAACCAAGAGTGGCTCCCTGGCCCCAAATTAAATGACTCGCCAGGTTGGTACCTAAATGGCTCCTCATGAGTAATGAGGGATGGGGGTGAACTGCCCATCTGTAGAGTCCTCAAACCTGACCACCGTGAGGAAAATCGTGCCACACGCAACCTCGCTGAAAGGAGAAAAGGTAGGAAGAGTGGGCGATCAAGGGGGGCGCGAGGGAAAGAAGGAAAAGAAATCTGGAAAAATACAAAGTGAGTGATAGCAGAGAAGAAGGGGAGTAACCTTCATTCATAGTCACTGGAAAATAGAGACTCAGTCTCGCAGCATCGTGGTCTCAGCTCGGGGGTGGCTAGTGGTAAATACGTTGGGAGTTGATAAGCCTACGATTGGGTGGAAACAAGCACCCCTCTCAGCAATTGCAATCACATCAAGTGTTATTTCTTATAAGTGTTTTACATATTGCATCTTGAAATTTATATGCTGACATGTATGCTCATAGTCTATGCAGTTTATGAATGGTTTGAGTATAAGACTGTCTGTGTGGTGTTTTGATCAGAAATGGTGGTTGCATGCTTTTATTGGTGGTTGCGTGCTTTTATTTCTTATAAGTGTTTTACATATTGCATCTTGAAATTTATATGCTGACATGTATGCTCATAGTCTGTGCAGTTTATGAATGGTTTGAGTATAAGACTGTCTGTGTGGTGTTTTGATCAGAAATGGTGGTTGCATGCTTTTATTGGAAGGACCATGTATGGCTTATGTTTATAGATAGATTTGTATATATATATGCTTATTGAATTAATTTGGACTTCAAGTCTGCTTTTGGGAAATCTATGCCCTTATTTGTCCCCAGCAATACCCGGAATAGATCTCTCCATAGAGATACTCTTCTTGGAAAGCTTACCAAGAACCTAGAAAAGGATTTGAAGGCGCAAGTCTTAGTAACCCTGTACGAGGAAGAATGATCCTCTTGAAATTTTGAAATGGCAGCATAGGGATAAGTATCAATTGATGGACGAGATCCTGTCGGAAGATTTGCGGTCATTCATGACCGTTAGATTGGAGGAAGAAACGAGGGTGTTAAATGAATTAACCCTTTTCCTTTATCTTCGTGAGTAGTGAAGAAATCGGGACCATAGATCCCCAAGGTCCGTGGGAGTATCTGGACCGTTGGTTTTTCCACATCCCGGGAGCAGCGGGAGATTGCACAGCGCGGGACAGATATGAACCGTCAGATCTTAGTTAGAAAACCCGACAGTCGTTGGATCTGTCAGGAGATGCATGAGGGTTAAGCCCTCGTGAATAGAGGCGAAAGTCCTGAAAGAGGAGTTGGTATCAGGATTTTGGAAGTCCTGATGACGAGAGGTCGGGAAAATTCACAACGAAAGTCCTGAAATAGATCTGAGTCATCCATCTGGGAGAAGGACATGTGTCGCGAGATCACCCATCTCGGGATTTCGGACTTCAGGATTTCGGAGGTCTCATTGACAAGAGATCGGGACACTCCATGGTGAAAGTCCCAAAATAGATCTGGACCGTCCAATTAAGGGAGGATACGCGTCACAAGATTACCCATTTTGGGGGTTCGAACTTTGGGATTTTGGAGGTCTCGTTGACCAGAGATCGGGACACTCCATGGTGAAAGTCCCGAAATAGATATGGACCATCCGATTAAGGGAAGATACGCGTCACGAGATTACCCATTTTAGGGATTCAAACTTCGAGATTTCAGAATTCTCGAAGACGAGAGATCAGGACACTCCATGGTGGAAGTCTTGAAATAGATCTGGACCGTCTGATTAAGGGAGGACACGCGACGCGAGATCACCCATTTCAGGGATTCGGACATCGGGAAACAAAAGAGGAAGGTGAGCATTTTGACTTTGCACCTGACGAAGTCCTGAAACAATCTGGACCATCCATCTGTGGTCGACATGTGGCGGAGATCGAGAGTCCATCGGTATTTTGGATATCGGGGATTCGAATTGACAGAGGATCTGTGTCACTGGGGGTCACAAGTCACGAAATCGAGAAATGACGAGGACCATCCATCTGAGGGAGGACACGTGACATCAATCCAGGATTTCGGGAGGGTCCCGAAAGGAAGAGTCCATCGGGATTTTGCAAATCGGGAATTCGGGAGTCCCGTTGACAAGAGGTCAGGCTCTCTTATTCATAAATCCCGAAAGAAATAGGACGGAGGTCTTATCAGGAATGGTCACCTGGATCAGGGCATAACTAGGAGGGCTAATGTGACAAAGGCCATTTCGAGAAATCGGAAATCGGGAATTCGGGAGTCCCGTTGACAAGAGGTCGGGCTCTCGTATTGATAAGTCCTGAAGGGAATAATACTGTGGTCTTATGAGAAGTGGTCATATGGACCAAGGCATAGCCCAGGGGGATAATTACTAGTCAAAGCCTCTTCGGCATTTTGGCATTTCAGGGTTTGCAGAATCGAAAGACTCGACTCACTTATACCGCCGAGTCGTGAAATGTGAACAGGCGCCTATTTGTTTGGCATGTGATCATGATCGACGATCACACGGAGGTGGGAAAAAGGGAAGAGCTAGCTTGTGCTAAGCCTCGTAGGATTTCAAGGATTCTTTCCCTTGAGAAAAGGCAAAAAAATTATTATGTCGTAGTGGGTGTGTGACAAATTGGTATCAGAGCATGGTTACAACACTTGGTCTGCTTGGGCTCATGAACGAATTGGGCAGAAGCTTCATTCGGAACATTCCTAAAAAGAGTAACCCCTTGTCTTAACCTTCCTAATCAAAAGACGAAGTTAAGAATGAAAAACCCCTATTGTGTGTGTACATGTGAAAATATGAATTATGTACTGGCCATAAATAAATATAAATATTGACTAACAACCAACATTTTTCCCTTTTGCACACAAGTGGAAGATCAACCGTGGGAAATTATCAATGCATAGTATGGTGACTCGCCATGAAGTGAGAGAAGGATCCCACAATAGAGACAAAGAGCCTGATGAAAGGAGGGCAGTAGGGACCCCTCCAGATCTAGCCGAGACTGTGAGGAGTCTCATGGTCGAATTACAAAGCTGCAAGGCTGACAATGAAAGGATGATGAAAGAACAGGAAAAGCAAACAGAAATTAACACAGTTTTACTGCAAAGTTTATCCGATCTACAAAGACAAATGCATCATGAACCTGAAACTCAGAAACATGGTCATATCAGTGGCCACACTGAGAGGAGCACCTTGAAAAAGGTCCACCCCAGAGGTAAAGGACAAGTGTCGGATGATTCCTCTGAGAAGGAAGCTGGCGATTTAGAGGGCTCTTCTAGCAGCAGAAACAGTTCCTATTCCCAAAGGAAACAGAAGAAGCAAAAGTCTTCCAAAGGTCGAAAATTCGAAGAATTCAGAAAAGCCAAACCACCCTCCTTCGACGGTGAGATAAAGAAGTGAGAGGAAGTAGAGGCCTGACTGCTTGGACTAAAGAAGTATTTCAGAGTCCATAACTTTTCAGAAAATATGAAGGCCCGAGTGGCCACCTTCAACTTGAATGGAAAGGCTTCCATTTGGTGGGAAGACCTTAAGAATGTGAAAGGGGTTCACGAAGAGGACCTGTATTGGGAACGGTTTGAGAAATACTTCCAAAAGAATTATTTGTCGGAAAAATATTTCAATGAAAAGACCAAAGAGTTTTATGAACTCAAACTAGGACAACTCACTATAGAAGAATATGTCAACAAATTCCTCAATTTGTTGAGGTATGTACCTTATATAAAAGCGGAAAAGGAAAAGGTGCAACGCTTCATCAGTGGACTACTAAGGACTATCGGAACAGAATTGAATTTGATGAGCCAAAGACTCTAGAAGGCACTATTCGAAAGGCGACCTATTGTCATGAACAGTTTGGGCATCGAGTAGAACCTCGCGAAGGATGGAAACAGAAGAATAGTTCAAGATTTCAGAAAAGAGGAATTAAATCCCCAAGATTTAAGAACTATAAGAAGAACCCAAGAATGAGCTTCCCAGCCCGGAGTATGCACCAGCAGAATTTTCCCTCCTTGAGCGGAAATAAAACTTATGGACCCATATCAGTGAAGACTGATAACCCAAAGAGAGAACCTTTGAAATGTTGGGGTTGTGGGGAAGAACATCTATTGAGAGACTGTCCACACCGACAACAGAATAGTCGAAGGATTTATAACACCCAAGAAGCTACTACCGTCAATGATGTGGCCAGAAGTGAGCCACAAATTTATGCAGCCTTGGATAATAACCAAGCTAACCACCAAGCTTCAGTGGTGGAAATAGAAGGTATGATTTCCAACCATCTAGTGTCTGTTTTGATTGACCCTGGTTCAAATTTGAGTTATATAGCCCCTAAAGATGTTGATAAGTGTAAACTACAGCCACAAAAACATACCAAACCATGTTTGGTACAGTTAGCCACTGGCACCAAAAGAAGGGTAGCAGAGGTTATACCAGCCTGCCAATTAATGTTGGGTAGATTCCCCACCCAAACAACCCTTAACTTATTACCCCTGGGATCGTATGATCTGTTGATTGGTATGGACTGGCTAGCCGCCCATAAAGCCAGATTGGACTGTTACCATAAAACCTTAGAATGTGTAAGTAAAGA
>ML777683.1:828501-850075 GCA_009831015.1 Picea engelmannii
TGATCTTTCCCTAAACAATTCTAAAGAAAACACATGCTTTGTAATTGAAAGACACCCAAAGAAAGAGACTAATCCTTCAAAACCAAACAAAGCAAAGATGGATAAAAGCAACTCAAAGAATGTCAAGAAGACTGTAAACAGATAAATATAGGCTCCAAAATCTCAATCCAGTTGTTCAAAGCAAAACTGGGCATCAAAAAATGACAAGACCCAATCCAAAAAAATTTACAATCAAGTTCGCAGGATGGCAGTGTATTACAGTGCGAGAATCAAAGATTCTCGCAGGCTGAACAAAGGTTGACTACGAGGGGTTCGCACTGGACTTAACACCAGGGTGCGAACTCAAGTGTTTCTCGCAGGCCACTAAACGGTACAGTGCAAGAATGCCTGTAAACAAGCAAAAATTTGAAAAAGGACTAAATTTGAGTGAACTTTCAGATCCAAAGAGTCTGGATGGATCTCCCACAGACTCAGAGACCAGAAAACAAGAAATCAAAGCAAGAGAAACTAGACTAACTAGGAAACAATTCGTTTCCCCAGCGGAGTCGCCAATTTTGTTATTGGACTAATCGGTAGGTGCGGACACTAACTGATCTCCCTAGATCCACCTAGATCTAGAACAAAACAGGACAAAACATGACGCTTTCCTTAAGTTTTAAATATTGAATTTACTAACCAAAGAGGGATGGGTGACATACCGTTTAAATGTTGCTTCCTCTCGCTATCTCCATCCTAGCTCCGTTCCAATGCTCATATAATGATGATCCTGCAAAAGAATGCAACCAACCAAAGTGATAGCAATAGCATAAACTCAATATAAACCTATGTATGTGATCAAGGAATCATACAATAAAACACAAGAAGATTTATAGGAAAGAATCATATTACTATATCATATTAAATGTGAAAGAGAGATTACAACCATGGCCTTGATGTTGTAAGGTCCCTTCCAACTGTCCTTCGTTCCCCACACACTTTCACTCCAAGAATTATGAGAGCATAGATCTGATAATATTCACAATCTATCTTGACAAAGGCAAATCTCAAAGCCACTCCAACCAAGCTAATAATTCCAAGCCAACCAAAGCTAACAAGCTCAAGAACCTCTTCTCCATGAGAGCTCCTCTTCTTTTATAAGTTGAAGAGGATAAGGTGAGGAGGTTAGGATGATCCCACTAAATCATGAAAGCGAGTAAGATCCAAACCATTCGGATGCCACCTCACCATGGAAGTTTCTCCTTCTAAAAGATTCGAGAAAACGCTCGTTTTTCCCACGTGTAAGCATTCTCGCACCCTGCTTATAGTGCAACCTGTGAACTGTTCGCACCCTAGCTATGATGCAGCTTGCGAGAATCGGGAATTCTCGCACCCTAATACATAGGCATCCTGCGAACTTCCTTTTTTATAAGGTTTTTACACAGGAAAATGCAACTTCTTTTCACAGGAAAAGTTCTTCTCCCTTCTCTCTTCAGGAACTCAGGCCACTGACCCCTCTGAAGGCAACAGATAGGTTTACATCATTAACGGTCATAGGGATGACGAAAATAATGTGTAACACTTGTTAATGGTATTCATTAATGACCGGTAATCAAGTGGTTTCTACTATGTTCGACTTCGGCACATGTATTCGCATGGTTAAATTTGTACTATAGAGTGGTGGAGATGAAGACCCTGAATCTTTTCTGATAGATTCAGGTTGCGTCGAAGTATATTTAGATTGTACTGTTTCATAGCTCCATAATGTATGTCCCATGGCTATGTTCAAATTTGAGTCTTTAACACATAGATCCACAATGTATTTTTGGTGGCTATGTTCAAATTTGAGTCATATTGGTATGGATCCACAGTGTATATTTGGTGGATATGACCTGTCTTACTTGACATGGATCTTTGCATGTCGGCATTTATGCTTTGATTCATTTATATTCTGAGTATGGGAATGCCTACCTCAGTGATGAGATATTATTGTATTGATTTCCTTGTTTGTTGGCAGGTTTCTGACCAACGTGTTCCTTGTTCCCAACACACACTCGACAAAGTATTTCAGCTATCACTTTGTTCTAACTTCATACTTTGGGGGGCTCACTGTTACACATTATTTATGTCACCCTTATGAACATTAATGATGTACACCTATCCTTTATCTTTAGAAGGATCAATGGCCTGAATCCCTGAAGAAGAATGAAGACACAATTTCCCAGAAAGATGGAAATTATCTTTTCCCTTGTAAAAATTATAAAAAGGGATCATGGCACCTTGATTAGTGTTAAGGGTGCGACAATCTAGGATCGTCACAGGCTGCACCAAATTGGCCCGCGACTTCGTCGCATCGCATTTTTCTCAGTGTTAAGGGTGCGACGATTGTTCATACGAAGAAAAAGAGAATCTTCTCGATGCTTCTAGAATAGAAGCTTCGAGGGTGAGTTGGCCTCTGATTGGTTTCGATATAAGTTGCATCCCTGATCTCTTGGGATCATCCTAACCTCCTCACCCTATCCTTTTTAGCTTATAAAAGGACGGGATTTCTCATGGGGAAAGTTAGCTTTGGAGTTTTTGGAATGGCTAGTTCTTGAATCTTGTAGCTTGGAGTTTTTAGAGCTTGTATGTTGGTTATGAGCTTCGCTTTGTCAAGATAGATTGTGAGTGACTTTCAAATCTACAATATTAGAATCCATGGAGCAGAAGTGTGTGGGAAGCAAGGAACTGTTGGAAGGGACCTTACAACATCAAGGCATTTGTTGTATTCTCCTTTTCATATTTATAATACAGTGATATATTTCTTTCCCATAAAATTGTTCTTATTTTATTGTATGAATCCTTGATCACATACATAGGTTTTGTTGAGTATACATTGTTGCTTTCACTTCGTTGGCTTATGTCTTTTTATAGGTTCAGCATCCCATAGGCCTTGGAACGAAGCGAGGATAACACTAGAAAGGACAAATGAAATTTAAAATTTATGTCATTTATCTTTTGTTAGTTAGTATGCTTGATAATTAAACCTTAGGGAAAGTTTTATATTATGTCTTGTTTTGTTCTAGTTTCGGGGTGAAAGTAGGGAGATCCGTTTGTGTCCACACTTACCGATTTGTCCGATAACACCTGGGCTGGGCTTAGTCGATTCTGGTAATATCCATTAACTAACCAATTCTTCTGATCTTATACCTAGCTCATCTATCTGCTCAATGGGGTTTGGGGAGGGCATCGTAGTAAACATTCTTCCGGCTCGCATAGATGGAGTAGCCATTTCCATCCTTCGTGCACGCGACTCCCTCACTTTCCTAGTAGATAACTGGGGGACCGGGGTTATAGGGTTCTTTCTTGGTCATGCACATCAAGCATTCAGATATTGGCTATGCACCCCGTGTTATTTATTGGCTATCCATTGTCTTCCGCAAAATCATGTTTATCGACATATATTTACATATGGTATGAACCTTTCCTGCATGGACTCTTCTACTACTGCCCATTCGTGAAAAGGATCTCGATTTGTTTCCCACCATCATGTAGGTATCCCTATAAACATGGTATCAAGATATCGAACCTAGTGGTGTTCGAGAATGTGTTGCATCTAGGCAATAAATGCACCCACCGAATCCAAACAATTGTACTAGTAGAATCCAAACTCTTCATCATGCACCTCGATGGTGATATGCGCGCACCTCCTTGTTGAAACTTCATATAGTTTATGTTGCCACTTTTCCATGGTATCTTCAGAATTTGTGTCATAAGATTTCACACTTCGCCAACTCAACTCTCAATCGACAGTGGGATTGATATAATCGTCCCCGCACCCAGTGATCTTATAAATGTTCTTAATGATAGCTTTTCTTGCATCCTCGTCAACTAGCTCATTGTATCTATCCCCTTCTTCATGATCTAGAGGTGTGATCATGCGCATGGTGTCCATCTCAAATGACATTTGTCTCTTCCTCAAATTCAGCATTGCATTGTGGTCAAAGGCCCAATCAATGTCAAGCAGTGTAGGGTAGGGATCAAAGTGACCCATAATATCTACGACTTCAAAGTCTTCTTTAATCTTCACCCCTTCTATATTCACCTCAACTTGCTCCAGTTGGCCTATAGGGTAGATCTTGTATTGGTTTTCCAACCGCAAGTGGATGGGAAACCAAACCAAACTCGGTTTACCCATCAACTCCCAGGACTTCTTTGGCAGAAAGTTCACGGTGGAACCCAGATCAAACATGACTCCGTCTATTGCATAACTCCCAAGATCAACTATCATTTTGAATTCTTTGTCAATGTGCTTCTACTTACTGACCTAACACAGATCCCTCTCTGGTAGGGGGGATGATATGGTTTTTTCTATCAGTTGTTCCCCCATGCAGGTAGCTAGCATATGTGTCAACTTTCTCGCAACGTCAATATCATTTAGCAATCTCAAACAACAACGCAAGAAGGTACTTACTTGATCTTTCTTCTATGTCTCGTGACCCAATTCACGCAAAGCTTCTTCACACACAACATGCTTCAAATCCTCAAAGTGATGTTCCTCAACCTCTCTTTACTCATTGTGGCATAGCTCTTCCTATATGTGTGCTTCTTTCAATGACCTCTACGTCACGCATTGTATTTCTTCTCGCATGCAATGTTCCTCCAATGACCTCTGCATCGCACGTTGTAACTATTCACGACTGTGAGCCTCTTGTAGCGAACTCTGCATTGCTCGTTGGAATTCTTCATGAATTTGAGCCTCCTCAAGCAACCTCTGGGTCACACGTTGCATCTCTTCTTGCCCTTGTTGATATCGCCTCAGTCCTCACAGTTCCTTGAAATGTGCTTCGAAGTTGTGGTAGTCTGCCAACACTTTAATCCCAAAGATGGTTTTCTAGTAGTCATGGATAATCACCTTTACTGAAGGAGAGATCCCAAGGTTGAGGGATATCCATTCCACTAAGCTCGAAGTTCCTCATATTCTGCCCTATATTTCTAGAAGAAGAAAAAGACAAGCAGAGGATGATGCTCTCTCTTGATGGAACTCTTCCTCGGGATCTACTTCTTATATACCCATGAGTAAATGAGCGAAGTTCTTGCAACTTCACTTAAGTTCAATTATGAGGATGGTAGTTGGATGATGTGCTTTAAAGAGACCCCTCATTCATAACTAGAGACACTAGTGAAGCAAGACAGTCAAGCATCTGACCAAATGAATTCCATAACCATCGCTTACCTTGGTGCTTGCTCGACTCATTCCATGACCTGTGTCGGGTTGCAACTACAACATGGACATGTAATTTTCTCTTACTCAAACCTGACTGCAACCACATCTTGGTTTGATGTTTTGGTCTATCAATGATTATTTTCTCTTACTCAACTATATCACAACAATTCTTCTTTGAGGCAGTTGACTAGAGGACGAGCCAAGTATTACCCAAAGTTTTGGGTAAATATCATGTGTGCGCACAAATGAAGTTGTTGATGCCCATTCCAATTTTGTGCGCTCCTAAGCAAATCCATGAGGAGTGACGAGAAGCACGCACCAGATCAAGTTTTGTTAAATGCGTGCCAAATTCTAGTTCTGTCAATGCACACTAGAAATCAAGAAGACACATGCCAGAATCAAGAAATGAATCTTTGGGAAATCTCCCTGAATGATCATTTCCATCAACATAAGGGAACATGGAGTAGAAAGGAGATGAGCTAGAAAGGTTGTTAAGATTGCTTCGATTCTAGAAAGGCTACGTGGAATGTAGGCAGGTGATAGAAGTGTGTGACACTGGTAGTTAGTAGAGCAAGTAGAGAATATTTAAAAGAGATAGAGTGTTAAAGTCGAGAAGGATACAAAAACAAGCAAGGACGACAAAGAAAGGATTGATTTTACTGGGTTACTACTAGTCGTTCATTGTTCAAGAGCTCACACTGAGTTTATGTATTATTGTAATGTATCTGGTTGTCTAAGTCTGTCATATGTAAAAGGTATGAAAGGATGTGCATGGCGCAATGTACTGTAATTATGGGGAATTATCTGAGATAATATGATATCATGTTGTTGTTGATATATGAGTTTCTTAATGTATGCATGTGACCGATGGAATGAGGATGATAATAAAGTTGCATTGATTTTGAACCTATGATGTGTCAATTATGTGTCTAAATGAATGTGTTGTTTCCATTATGTTTTGCCATCTGTTAAGTAATATACAATGAATTATAGTAATGTCAACCCGGATGGATCTCTGTGTATTTATCCCTTCATCCCTGACACAAGAACATATGGTCTTTGTGATCCTCATAGCATCTCAGGTGAGACCTTCTTTAGCCTTGGTTAAATATTGATATGCCAATGCTTTGGGGTTTTTGTTGGTAAACTCTCGAAGAACCCTGGGTCTTAACCCCCGAACGTTGAGAAGGGACCTGAAATTCTTGTATTGAATGATGAGGGTAAGAAATGAGATGGTATCCATCTCGGGAGGAAATTCAAGATTGGATAACTGCAAAGGAACATGAGTTTTCTCAATGGGAAACTCAAGGTCGGAGAGTCAATGTGAAGCGATGGAAGGATAAGTATCTTTACACTGATATGCATGAGACTTTCTTTATTGAATTTCCCTATTTGTTGTATGTATGGATGAAAAGGCAGACTACCATTAGTATTGATTTAAGGCCACTTGAGCCGATAGTTTGGGATCAAACCATAGTTGATCATTTGAAGGCATTGGACAATAAGTGGGCTTGACCCACTAATTTTTGGTTTGCTCGAGTGAAGGAGGGATATATAATTGAATTTGTTGTGGAGTATATTGATTCTTTCAGTGAGGTTGAAAGAAAGTTCGCAGAAGGTCCTAGGAAGAGACTGTTGGAAGAAATCCCACTTTGAATAAAGATGTTGTTTATGGAGAAGAGGTTGATACGCATGGAGCCCGACAAGATGGATGAGTAGACTTCGCAATCACTGGGGGGTGAAAAGACAGAGGGGGAATGGAAGAGGAGATGGATCCATTAAGGAGGATCTAGACATTCTTAAGATTATTTGAAGAATGAGATGGACCCATAGGGGAAGAAGAGAGAAAGAGTCGATAGGTACACGAGAAGAGTTGAGGTAAGAAGGAGAGTGAAACAAAGGGGTGGAAAGAAGATAGCAAGGGGCACACAATGAGGGGTCATGCCCAAGATGAAGAGAAAGGAGAGTGTACCATGAGGAACTATGGAAGAATGTGATGTGCTAGAGAGGAGCATAGATGACGATAGGCCCACAAAGAGGTACGACATTGAGAGTAGGGTGTTTAATGGGAATACCAATAGCAGTGGTAGTAGTAGTAGTAGAAATAGTAGTAGTAGTCATAGGGGGCCAAGAGACAAAGTTCGAACCACTTGGTTGTTGCAGAGTGTTGCAACTTTGGAGGAAGATGAGGCGTAGAGTAAAGATGCAGGAGAAGGAGAGGAAGATGGTGGATCCCCTAGTGGTGGGGGAGAAGAGTTGGCAATAGTAGATGATCTTGTGCAGTTGTAGGTAGGAAACTCTCTTGGTCACCTCACCATAAATGTTAGGAGAAGATGGACTTACCCCCCCTTTGAACCACTCCCTTACGCATTTGTAATCAAGAAGAACAAATAAAATATAGCGAGGCAATTGGAATAAGATAAATAGTAGAAGATAGAGTAGAAGGAGATAGAAGAGAAGAGATGAGTGAATAATAAGGAGAAGTTAGTGCTACTTCACCAAGAAGAGTATCAGTATTGAGAATTCTGACACTCAACAGTCATATAGGAGGAAATAGTTCAAGATTGAGGATGATGAATCAGGATAGTATCCTGAGGTTACATGTGTTCCATGGAATGGGTAAGGATGATGCAAAACAACATTGGTTAACTTGTGAAGCAATATGGTCTGTGAAGAGGATCACAAATGAAGTAGCAAAGATTGTGTAGTTGAAAACCATGTTCGAGGACAGAGCCTTGAAGTGGTATATGAAGTACAAGGTCACTATGCCAATGGGACAGACAAGGTCCTTTACAAATATCAAGAGAGATATACTTAAGGAATTTCAAAAACCTAAGTCTTAGTCTCAATGTATTACGAAGATCAAGGAGATTAAGCAGAAACAAGGAAAAATTGTGTGGGATTATGACCAACAGTTCAACATTTTTTTAGATAGGTTGACGTTCCAGATCCAGGACATGCAACACAAAGAATGGTTTATTGTTGGGTTACTCCCCCATATTTGACTCCCTCTTAGCTAGCAGAAGGTGACGAATCAAACAGAGGAAATGGATATTACAATGCACTTAGAGGCTACACTAGGAGGGGAAAAGACATCGACAGGATTGGTGCAGGTGTAGTCACAATTGGCCAACTTGATGATGCAGTTGCAAGATATGGCAAAGGCTAAATTCATGCACGATCATGTATGGTGTGCCACGTGTCGGTCTGAAGGGAATCGTAGATACGAGTTCCTTATACTTGGAAACTATGTGGGGACGGGTGCGACGAGTCCATTTCCAACTGGGTCTCAGATGGAATGGTGTGAGATTTGTAGATAGGGGGGGATGTACCACCCCATTTCCCAATGTTGGAGAAATATCAGAAGAGACATCATACCTCATTCCATGAGTTCTATAAGTACGTGGGGCATGATTTCAACAACTGTCGATAACTCCAGTTGATGCATGACCACACCCATGATGTATTATGGGTGCAAGAAGAATAGAAGGGTGGTGGTCGTGGCAATGCTCAAAGAGGTGGATATTAGGGAGGTCTTAGAGGAAGATATGTACACGATCGCAGGCGAGGATATGGAGGATGGTGAGGAAGACCCCCCACTTTCTTTTATTGTGGAGCATCGAGTTTTTTGTGCTAGAAAAAAATCAATCATTGTAGCCTTAATGCAGAGCTTTCCGCCAATCCCCAAAATTAAATCATGATTTATTATCAATCGAGAAAATCATACTCTCTTCAACGACATTAATGAAACAATATTCCCAAAGTTGAATGAATTTGACGCGGTGTAACTACCTTTCATATCGATCGTTACTATCACAAATATGTTGTCACCGTCAAATCTTGTAAATTGATGATGACCTAGACAAGCTCGTACATGCGTGAGTTTTATTCTTTGGGGAAGGAAGTGCATGTTCTTGTGCACCCATGTAGTAGTGCATCTTAGATTATTTGGTCGCTAGCGGGTCGCAATGTCTTCTCATGCGTGCCCATCCAATGAGATTTTCCTATGGGGGTATTGGGTTGGTCTCGATCGATTTTGGTAGTATCCACTAACTAACCAATTCCTCTGCACTTATACCCAACTCATTTTTCTTCTTAATGGGGTTGGGGGAGGGTGACGCAGTAAGCATTATTTGAGCTGACATATATGGAGTAACCATTTTCATCCTTCTCGCACGTGGCTCCCTCACTTTCCTAGTAGAGAATTGGGGGGTTGGGGTTATAGGGTACTTTCTTGGCCTATGTGTCAGGCATTCAGATATTGGTTGTGTGTCCTACATCATTTCTTGGCTATCCATCACCTTTCAAAAGAGCACGTGTATTAGCGGATATTTACATCTAGTCTAAGCCTTTCCCGCATGGACTCTTCCACTAGTTCCCATTTATGGAAAGGGTCTTAATGCGTTGCTCACCATCAAGAGCATGAACCTAGGGGTGTTCGAGAATGTGTTGCATCAAGGAAATAAACATATCCACCGGATTCAACCCATCGTATTGATAGGATCTAAACTCTTCCTCGCGCACCTCGACGGTGATATGCCTGCACCTCCTTTTCAAAAATTCAAACAATTTATGTTGCCACATTTCCATGGAATATTCGAAATACATGTCATAGGATTTCACACTTCGCCAACTCAGATCCAATCGATGGTGGGATTGATATAATCCCCCCTACGCCCAGTAATCTTATAGATGTTCTCAATGATAGAGCTTCGTGCATCCTCATCCATTGGCTCATTATATCTATCCCCTTCATTAGGATCTAGAGGTGCCACCACTCGCAGGGTGTCCATCTCAAATGGCATTTGCCTTTTCTTCAAATTCAGCACCGCATTGTTTTCAAAGGCCCAATCAATTCCAAGCAGTGCAGGGTAAGGATCAAAGTTTTCCATAATATCTATGACTTCAAAGTCAGGTTTTGTCTTCACCCCTTCTATATTGATCTATATTGGATCATTTTATTGTTTGTCATCTATCTCGATCCTTTTAGAGTGGAACAAATTGAAGAAATCAGCTTGTAGGGCCATTTTAGAGGTAAGTCCTAGTTTGGATATATGGGGTCAAGAACCTTTCGAGACCATTTTGAGGCAGCAAACAACATTTTTGGGGGTTAAAATTTCTTAGCATAGAGAGGACCCCGTGATTCTATTTTTCACATCAAGAGCTTTCCAACGGTGCAAAAATCGCATCAATCGGAGCTCATATGCAAAAGTTATGCCTCTCGCAAGTTGACATACCGTGTTGAACATTATGGTACGAGAGGATGCGATACCATTCCTCATTGCTTACACATATGGGGCTATCCATGAATCTAATTTCAAGAAGATTCTATAAGGTCCAAAACCCTATCACAATTGAGGGTTGAGGAAGTCAAAAACCAACCCCTAGATACCTATCGGGCTATGTTAAATACCGGGCCACTAGGAGGAGAAGGGGTTCCATTCTTTTGCATTGCATCTTGTTCCATAGATGAGAAAAACATATAACAATGGTATTCTATGAGAATAATAGAGGAGGAGAGATTATGTAGCATCCATACAGGCCACAGGTCAAAGGCAACTCCACATAGAGTGCTTCTTTATTTGTACTTGCATCATTTCTATACCAGAGAAAAGAGAGCAAAGCAGCCTCACCTTCTAGCTGGGTTTTCTCCCGTAAGGGTTTCCCAGAGCAAATATTTGTGTTATTTTGTGGATGGTGTGTGATTGTATTTTATTATTCTCTATTTTTCGCATTTTATATATTTCATGCATAAGCAGAAAATCAGTAACTAACTATTATGGAATCTAAAGGAATTTCACCTTGATGGTGTAGATTTCAGTTTTGTTTATTAGAACTGTTGTGACGAACTATTCCAGTGGAATATCCACAACACTTTACAGATCATATTGGTATTGGAGCAAGTTTTTATTTTGGGTATTTTTTGGAAGTTTCAGGATCCAAGAATCAACTTAAAGAGAAGTCGTAGAAACCCTAGCCGTGGCAGATGAGTATATTCATAATAACCCTTAAGATCCAACAGAAGAGACACTTGAGCAGTTGGAAGCGTAAGTTATCGACATTGGTCACAATATGAACCTCCTCAGTGCAGATCTAGAAAGTAAGCTCAAATTGTTTGGAGATGATGGAGGCTCTAACTCAGAGATTAAATCGGAGGGGAGATCGGGAGATTGGAAAGACTCTTGAAAGGAGTCGCGGAAAGAATCCAAGAAAGAGCAGTCGAGTTCGAGTGTCGTTAAACCTTAATGGTCGTTATTCAAGATGGAAGTAAAAGTGGACATAAAGCCATACCAAGGTGATATCAATGCATTAAAACTAAATCATTGGTTGCAACAACTAGAAGTTTATTTTAGCGTTCACCATATAGATGAAGGGTGAAAGATTTCATTTTCTAGATTGAAATTAGAGGGAAATGCTTTAACCTAGTGGGAAATACACATGGAAACGCTTAGGTTGGAGGGTGATCCGCCAACAACTAGGTGGGAGGACTTCAAAACCCTCATCGAGTCCCAATTTTACCCTATCAGGTGTGTAGAGGACCAATGGATCTTGTGGCACTGCTTCATGCAAAGACAGGGGCATAGTGTAAAGGAGTACACCACCGAGTTCAGAAAGATGGTCATCATGTTGGGTATCTCTCCCAAGAACCTAGATGTACTCCTCGAGTATCTAGGGGGTTTACATAGTCATCTATGAAAACAGATGATGCTCTTCAAGCCAAGGACAATGGATGATGTGTGTGTATAAGCACAATACCTGGAAAACATAGGCCAAAAGAAAGGGTAGCCAAGTGAATCGAAGCAGAAAGAGCACCATGAAACTTCCAAGGAGGGGAAGAAGAAATGGAAAGGAGGAAAATATAAGAAGACAATGGACACTACACATCAATATAAGGATCCCAACAACCATTGCAATCAATGCAACATTGATGGCCACACTAAGGAAAAATGTTGGAAACTGCATCGAGAGTTGAACCCAAAGAACCTCAGGAAGGTCGGAAAGAAAAAAAAATATTTTAGCTACATATTCAAGCGATCAAGTTGAAAGTAGCTCAAATGTGGATGAAAAGATTCTTTGCACATATGTGCATAAGGAGGTGAATCCGAGTATCCTTCATCACCGGGAAGAGAAGGAGATGACCAAGCTCTTCCACATCAAGATTTGGGTCAAGAAGACTAAGATAGATGCTTTATTTGACTCTAGTTCAGAGGCTAATCTAATAGCAGTGGATCTGGTCAACAAGATTGAATTGAGGTTCACCATCATCCTAGCCCATATCCATTGGGTTAGGTAAACAAGCATGAAAATAAAGGTAATGAAACAGTGTAAGATTAAATATGTTGTAAGTGTTTATTTTATTGATGAAGTGGAATTGGATGCAATACTCATTGATGTATGTGGAGTAGTGTTTGGAAGCCCCTACATGTATACGAGGGATGCAATCTTCATGTAGAGATCCAACCAGTATCGATTGATCAAGGATGGGAAGTCCTACATCATTAACGCACATAAAGGAAAGTCAAATATCTCACTAGTAAGTGCCAACCAAGCCAAGAAGTTGATTAGTTCTAGTAAGAAATATGTTTCATTTTTCTTAACAGAGAATCGGTCCGATGATGAATCAATGATAGTGAAGGTATCCCTAGATGGGTGTACTAAAGAGAAGAAACATAAATTGGAGGATTTTCTATAGGAATATAGAGGAGTGTTCAAAGATCCTAAAGGGATACCACCTAACAAGGATGTAGAGCACAAAATACAATTATTTCCAAACTCCCCATTGTCGAATATTGGATTATATAGACAGTTTATTCTAGAAGCGAAAGAAGTGAAGAAGCAGTTGATAGATTTGTTGGAGCAAGGTGTGATTCAACAAAATACCTCACTGTTATCAAGAAAAACCCCCCTTAAGACTACACTAGGGTTCAGAATGTAGGCAGATCACAACCGTCTAAAATTCAACTACTTCTCTAACTACCCCAAACATACCCAAGACTCATACAAGAAAAGCAAAGATGAGAAGGATCGGGTAATTGTACCTCTACTCCACATCTGGTGATGATCCTCTCACGCTTGAAAGCTTTGTTGACTACAAACCTCCTCCCAAGGCTAGCCTGCATTCAAAGACAGACAAACAAAAAGCTACAAGCATGCAATTCATATACAAATAAGGTTTAGGTGTTAGAATATCAAAACATAAACCATTACAAACATTCAGTACACCATGATTTGGGACATGAAAAGTACTTATTTTATTGATAACTCAATGATTATACCTTTTGATAGTCATCTATGAAAACATATGATGCTCTTCAAGCCAAGGACAGTGGATGACATGTGTGTATAAGCACAATACCTAGAAAACATAGGCCAAAAGAAAGGGTAGTCAAGTGATTCGAAGCAGAAAGAGCACCATGAAACTTCCAAGGAGGGGAAGAAGAAATGGAAAGGGGGAAAATATAAGAAGACAATGGACACTACACATCAATGCAAGGATCCCAACAACCATTGCAATCAATGCAACATTGATGGCCACACTAAGGAAAAATGTTGGAAACTGCATCGAGAGTTGAACCCGAAGAACCTCAGGAAGGTCGGAAAGAAAAAGAATCTTTTAGCTACATTTTCAAGCGATCAAGTTGAAAGTAGCTCGGATGTGGATGAAAAGATTCTTTGCACATATGTGCAGAAGGAGGTGAATCTGAGTATCCTTCATCACCGGGAAGAGAAGGAGATGACCAAGCTCTTCCACATCAAGATTCGGGTCAAGAAGACCAAGATAGATGCTTTATTTGACTCTAGTTCAGAGGCTAATCTAATAGCAGTGGATCTAGTCAACAAGATTGAATTGAGGTTCACCATCATCCTAGCCCATATCCATTGGGTTAAGTAAACAAGCATGCAAATAAAGGTAACGAAACAATGTAAGATTAAATATGTTGTAAGTGTTTATTTTATTGATGAAGTGGAATTGGATGCAATACTCATTGATGTATGTGGAGTAGTGTTTGGAAGCCCCTACATGTATACGAGGGATGCAATCTTCATGCAGAGATCCAACCA
The DNA here is from genome assembly GCA_009831015.1 of Picea engelmannii. Classification (NCBI taxonomy): domain Eukaryota; kingdom Viridiplantae; phylum Streptophyta; class Pinopsida; order Pinales; family Pinaceae; genus Picea; species Picea engelmannii. Next base: position 842,747 of record ML777683.1, read on the forward strand.
GTATCAATTGATCAAGGATGGGAAGTCCTACATCATTAACACACATAAAGGAAAGTCAAATATCTCACTAGTAAGTGCCAACCAAGCCAAGAAGTTGATTAGTTCTAGTAAGAAATATGTTTCATTTTTCTTAACAGAGAATCGGTCCGATGATGAATCAATGATAGTGAAGGTATCCCTAGATGGGTGTACTAAAGAGAAGAAACATCAATTGGAGGAGATTCTATAGGAATATAGAGGAGTGTTCAAAGATCCTAAAGGGCTACCACCTAACAGGGATGTAGAGCACAAAATACAATTATTTCCAGACTCCCCATTGTCGAATATTGGATTATATAGACAGTTTATTCTAGAAGCGAATGAAGTGAAGAAGCAGTTGATAGATTTGTTGGAGAAAGGTGTGATTCAACCAAATACCTCACTGCTAACGAGAAAACCCCCCCTTAAGACTACACTAGGGTTCAGAATGTAGGCAGATCACAACCGTCTAAAAGTCAAATACTTCTCTAACTACCCCAAACATACCCAAGACTCATACAAGAAAAGCAAAGATGAGAAGGATCGGGTAATTGTACCTCTACTCTGTGTCTGGTGATGATCCTCTCACGCTTGAAAGCTTTGCTGACTACAAACCTCCTCCCAAGGTTGGCCTGCATTCAAAGACAGAAAAACAGAAAGCTACAAGCATGCAATTCATATACAAATAAGGTTTAGGTGTTAGAATATCAAAACATAAACCATTACACACATTCAGTACACCATGATTTGGGACAGGAAAAGTACTTCTTTTATTGATAACTCAATGATTATACCTTTTACAACCAAAGTCGTCTACTGCTCCATGAACCTGGTCTGGGCTCCTCTTCACCAAGCTCCAAGTGCACCTTTGTATGGCTTCTCCTCTCAACCTTCAGATCTCTTCTTGGGAAGTGAATGGGTTCTCATGGATGAAGAAAGGCAAATTGGGGAATGTTGAGGCAATTCTCACAAAAGGGCTGCAATTACTTGGCGCAAGGAGGGGATGTAAAATGGGCAGAGTTTCACTATTCTTATGTCTAGATATGGAATGAGACCCCAACACCTCCTTTAATATGACAAAAGGATGGTTATTTGGTTGGGTGATGGGATATAGGTGGTGGATTAGTTGGAAAACTACCCAATAGCCCGTAATCTCAACGAATTCCTTGCAACTTTTTATTTTTTGCAAATTTTTCAAGTATACGCGGGCTATAGTGGTGCAGCATGCGTATGTATGCGGGTTGTAGTGGTGCAACAAACATACGTACACTGACGGTATTGGTGCAGGGCACGTACATCTTCAAAAAATGGGTTTTTTAGAAGACCAACTCAGTGATGGCTTGGAAAAAAATGCAAGTAAGAGGGCCAAAGGCCAGGTATGCATATGTAGAGCAATTTATGGTTATAACCAAGCCAAGAAGTTGATTAGTTCTAGTAATAAATATGTTTCATTTTTCTTAACAGAGAATCAGTCTGATGATGAATCAATGAGAGTGAAGGTATCCCTGGAGGGGTATACTAAAGAGAAGAAACATCAATTGGAGGAGTTTCTATAGGAATATAGAGGAGTGTTCAAATATCCTAAAGGGATACCACCTAACAGGGATGTAGAACACAAAATACAATTATTGCCAGACTCCCCATTGTCGAATATTGGATTGTATAGACAGTTTATTCTAGAAGCAAATGAAGTGAAGAAGCAGTTGATAGATTTGTTGGAGCAAGGTGTGATTCGACCAAATACCTCACCTTGTGGGTCACCCATCATAATTGTACCCAAGAAGGATGGGACTTGGAGAATGTGTATCGATTACAATGCATTGAACACGATTACACTGAAGAATTGGTACCCTCTGCCAAGGATCAATGATCTATTGTACCAACTACAACATATCAAGTACTTCACTAAGTTGGATTTGAAATCAAGATATCACTAGGTACGAGTCAAAGAAGAAAATACATGGAAGGTTTCCTTCAAGACAAGGCAAGTTTGTATGGGTGGTTGGTTATGCCATTCGGTTTATGAAATGCACATGCTACATTTATGAGACTATTGAATGATGTTTTACGCCCTTATCTAGATTAATTTGTTATTGTCTATTTGGATGATATGTCGGTTTATAGCGCTACATGGTAGGAGTGCATCTCACATCTCATGTAGGTGTTAGAGACTCTGAAGAAGCACCAACTGCTTGCCAATCTCAAGAAATGTGAATTTTCTTAGCGGTCTTTGGTGTATTTGGGGTATGTGATTGGTGGAGGGGAGCTTAAGATAGATCTCACAAAGATGGAGGCCATCATGAAATGTACAGTTCCTACAAATGTCACTGAAGTTAAGAGTTATATTGGGGCAACACAATACTTGCAGAAGTTCATAACTTCATTTCCAGTGGTAGTTGCACCACTCTGCACCATAAAAACCAGTGGTAAGAGTTTCCGGTGGGGGAAGAATCAACATAAGGCATTTGATGAGATAAAAAGAAATATTAGTCAAGCACCAGTGCTCATGCTACCAAACTTGCAGAAGCCCTTCAAAGTGGAGACATATGCAAGATGGTATGCCATGGGAGCATTTTTATGCAAGGATTAAGGAATGTATGATATCATTTTGAAGTTTTTCATGTGGTGGTTCTAAACTACCCTACCTATGACAAGGAGCTCTATGCCTTGGTATAAGCTGTCAAAAAGTGAAAGCACTATCTTATGGGAAAGGAGACCATCATACACATAGATCACCAGCCACTACAGTATTTGTAGGCCCAAAGTAAGCTACAACAAATCATGCATTACAAGTGGATGGGGTTTTTACAACAATTTCATGTGGTCATAAAGTATAAGAAGGGTAGCACAAATACGTTTGTAGACATGCTTTCACAACCACTCACATCCAAGATTACAGATTTGGGAACTATGATGCACATGGAGCCTTTTACCCATGATGGATATAAATAGGCATACATAGAAGATGAGGACTTCAAGGAGGTGTTTCAGCAGCTACAAGGCCAAATTCATATAGAAGAAGGTGGTGGCAAGGTTGACTATCATTTACATAATGGTTTACTCTACAAGCTCGACAAGCTCTGTGTTCCTAAAGGTGAATGACTGTAGTTTATCAGAGAGGCTCACACCTCCAATTTTGCAAGACATTTTGGTGTTGGAAAGACGGTCACAAACTTACAGAGGTATGTGTAGAGGCATAGAATGTAAGAAGATGTAGCATGATATATTAGAGGATGTATACTTTGTTGTACTAGCAAGCCCAACAACAAGAATCAAGGTCTATACCAACCCTTTCATGTACCCACTCAACGTTGGGAAAGTATTTCCATGGATTTTGTGGGAGGTTTACCAACAACCAAGAAGGGACATGACTATCTATTTGTGTTAGTTGACAGGTTCAACAAAATTTCCATTCTCATGCCTTGTAAAAAGACCATCAATGAACAAGAAGCAACAAACAAGTTCTTTGAACGGGTATGGGTGCATTTTGGGATACAAAGGAGCATCATCTTAGATACATATATCAGATTTCTGAGGGCATGTTTTACTACATTGTAGGAGAAGATGGAATCTAAGTCGAAGAGGTCTAGAACATGCCATCCACAGACAGATTGGTGCAACTTTTGAGGGGTTACAATCAAAATCATTTGAAGACCTGGGATGAAAATCTTATCTATATACAACACTCTTATAACAAAGCAGTCCACATTTCTACTAGTAAGTCACCTTTTGAAACTTGCTTTGGGTATTTTCCACCTTCACCCTTAGATATTGTATATGGACAATAAGGAGGAGTGAGGTAGGACCTCACTGGAGATGCATTAAAAGCATAAAAAATTGTTGAGAGGATCAGGCAGATCCATTTACAAGTACAAGAGACATTGAAGAAGTCACATGAAAAGTTCAAGGCCAGACCTACCTTCCATAGAGGACTTAGCAGTAGATGCTCAAGTAGAGTTGGAAGAGGACACAATTTTGCATATTTAGTCTCGAACTACAAGACATGGGAAACGTGACCTTTGGAAGATTGGGTTGAAAGGACAACTTCCAGGCAAAGCAAAGTGGTACTCCAAGGCGAAGGTAGAGAAAAAAATTCCTAACCTCATTTAGTAAATTTTTTGGGGACCAAAAACCTCACTGTATGAGGAGGTATGATCTGAATTGGATCATGATATTGTTTTTCATCTATCTCAATCCTTTCAGAGAGGAAAAAATTAGAGGAATCAACTTGCAAGGCCATTTTAGTGATAGGTCCCAGTTTGGAAAATTGGGGTTTGGAACCTTCCGAGGCCATTTTGAGGCATCAAATGGCCTTTTTGGGGTTAAACTTTCTTAGCATATCCATAGGACCCCGTGATGTTATTCTACACATCAATAACTTCCCAATGGTGCAAAATCATGTCAATCAGAGCTCTTATGAAAAAGTTATGCCTCCCACAAGTTGACCTACCGTGTTGACCACTATGGTACGAGAGGATGCCACCACAACCCTTGTTACTCACACATCTAATTTCAATAAGATTCTATAAGGTCCAAAACCCTATCACAATTGAGGGTCGAGGAAGTCAAAAACCTACCCCAAGATGGTTATCGGGCTATGTTAAATACCGGGCCACTAGGAGGAGTAGGGGTTCCATTCTTTTGCATTGTATCTTGTTCCATAACTGAGTAAACAATCTAAGAGTGGTATTATGTGAGAATAACAAATAAGGAGAGAATCTCTAGCAACCATATAGGTCACATGTCAAATGCAACTCCAGAGAGAGTGCCTCTTTCTTTGTACTTGCTTCATTTTTATACCAGAGAAAAGAGAGCAGAGCAGCCTCGTCTTATAGCTGGGTTTTATCCCATAAGGGTTTCCCAAAGAAAATGTTTGTGTTATCTTGTGGATAATGTGTGATTGTATTTTACTATTCTCTATTTTCCGCGTTTTATCTATTTCATGCATAAGCACAAAATTTGTAACTAAATATTATGGAATCTAAAGGAATTTGACCTTCATAGTGTTGATTTAAGTTTTATTTATCAGATTTGTTGTGATGAACTATTCCAGTGGAGTAGCCAAAACAATTTAGAGATCATATATTCACCTCAACTTGCTCCAGTCGGCCTATAGGGTAGATTGTGTATTGGTTTTCCAACCACAACTAAATGGGCGACCAGAACAAACTCGGTTTACCCATAAACTCCCTGGACTTCTTTGACAAAATGTCACGGTGGAACCCAAATCCAACATGACTCCATCCATTTCATAACTCCCAAGCTCAATTGTCATTTTGAATTATCTACTGGTGCACTTTTGCTTACTGACCTAACCCAGATCCCTCTTTGGTAGGGGGGTTGATATGGTTTTCTCTATCACTTGTTCCCCCGTGTAGGTAGCTAGCATCTATGTCAACTTTCTCGCAACATCAAGATCATTTAGCAATCTCAAACAACAACACAAGAAGGTACTTACTTGATCTTCATTCTTTGTCTCATGACCCAAGTCACACAATGCTTCTTCACATGCCGCTTGCTTCAACTCCTCAAGGCGAAGTTCTTGAATCTCTCTTTTCTCGACGCATCACAGTTCTTCCTATTTGCATACTTCTTCCAATGACCTCTACGTCACACATTGTATTTATTCATGCACGTGAGCTTCCTCCAATGACCTCTACGTCGCATGTTGTAACTCTTCACAGGCGTGAGATTTTTCTAACGACCTTTGTGTCATGCATTAGACTTCTTCATGAATCTAAGCCTCCTGAAGCAACCTCTAAGTCGGGCACTACAACTCTTCTCACACTCTTTCTTCTTTGAGGGCCCTTTGTGCATCGCGTAGAAACTGCTTATGTTGAGTAGCATCAAATTTAGGAGGGAGTTGTGTGGCCCTTGTGATTTTCCTGTCCGACCTTTGACCCGAGCTTTCACCATGCTCAAAGTTCATTCATGTCTTTGCTCCTTCTCAGGTTATCACCCAGACATCAACCTCCTCATCCTTCTTCTTATTTCTGTATGCACCATGTTGCAATGTGCCTTCTTTTCCTCCCACTCTTTTAATGATTCGGGATAGTCTTATGTGACATGCTTGGTGTTGTAACAGTACCCACAAAGGGCATGTGGTTTGGTATGGAACCTCGACACATGGTCGAGTTATCCATAATTAAAGCAAGTCGGGGGTCTTCCTCCCCTCCTCCATATCCTCGCCCCTGACTGTGCCTGTATCCACCTTTAAGATCTCCCTGATAGCCACCTCTCTCGGCACTGTCATGATCACCATCCTTTTGTTCTTCTTGCACCCGAAATACATCATGGGTGTGGTCTTGCATCAACTAGAGTGACCAACAGTTGTTGACATCACACACCATGGACTTATAGAACTCACAGAATGGGGTATGGTGCATCTTATGATATTTCTCCAACGTTGGGAAATGGGGTGGTACATGGCCCCACTATCTACAAATCTTGCACCATTCCATCTAAGACCCAGTTGGAAATAGACTTGTCAAACCTGTCGCTACATAGTTTCCAATCACATGACACTCATCTTTGTGATGCCCCTCAAACCAACACGTGGTGCACCATATGTGCTCACACATGACTTTATCCTTCGCCATATCTTGTAACTACATCATCAGGTTAGCCAATTGCGACTAGACCTGCGCCAATGTTGTCGATGAATTTGACCCTCCTTCTGTAGCCTCTAAGCGCATTTCAATCTTCACTACCTTTTCTTGAGTCGTCACCTTCTGCAAGGTGAGCAGGACTCGGATATGGGGGAGTGACACTGACGCAAAGAGATTCAGTCAGGCCGCAACCCTCACAACCGGACCCCCTGCTCTCACCAGGACCTTCTTCTTCAACAGGCCCGAAGAATCAATGCTCTTCAACTCCTCTCGGGAGTTCTCCCACCCACAGTTTTCCCTTTCGGCGATCTCCCTTTCGGAAATCGGGAAATCGCACTTCGGGAGTTTGCGGTCCACGCGAACACCGTTCTCATGCAAAACAATACCCCGACCTCCGATGGTCAACGGGTCAACGCTCTTCTCTATCGGAGATTTTCCCTATCGGGAAATCGGAGGTTGTGGTGTCGTGCGTCTCTTGCAACACAAAACCCCGACTGCACGCCACCTGTCCTCCACTCGCTCTGGAGGCCCCACTCAACTACGTCACCTCTCCGCTCGTGTGATCGGGGATCGCGGGATCGCGATTTCACCGGTCACAAATTCCTTGCATTACAAAACCCCGAATCCCGATTCTCCGATGCCACGTGTCAACATCTCCCGGGGAGGCCTACGTCTGGACACCTGTCTCCCTCTCGTTCTATCG
>ML777683.1:874386-930314 GCA_009831015.1 Picea engelmannii
AGCACCTTGACCTTGACCGAGAAGAGAATTCTGGCTGCAATCAATAGCCAAGAGAGGCTAAATGCACCAAGCAAAAGAATAGAAACAAAACTGAACAGATGATCCCACCCAGAAGCTAGCGCACCACTTTCCCAGCTTTCCCAAAAACTTGTGCACCAAACTGCTGCTGCCTGCAACTGCCTGCGCAGATATTTCTCTCACTGCAACTGCTGAGATGATGAATAATGAAACTGGCGCCTTGTATTTATAGTGGACTGGCCAGTCTAACTGGGGCCAACCTGGCCAGTCTAATTGGGCCGACTTCTCCTTCCGGGCATCAATAAATTCAATATAAATATATTTGTTTAGCCGACAACCTGTCTAGGGTTTCCTTCAATTCTTTGCTTCCTTCCGGAGGATTCTAATCTCGTCATAGGTCATAATAGAGGTTCATACCTCCCGAAGCTACCATAATATTAACAAGAAGGAGGAGATTTTACAAATGACCACATGCCTTGAACTTGCACTTTTAAAACTTTGTCTATTTCCACCCTAAAATGCATTCAAGTTTTGAATAGCTACTAGGTTCCATTCCTTTGGTGAAAATTTTGCCACCCAACTAACCCCTCCATTCTTTCCTTCCCCTCCCAGGTTGTCCCTTTTTCCATGTGAATTGAAACATCCAATATCTCAAATTCTTTCTCAATGTCCTTTTTGTCCACCTTATCCTCCTTGCTCATTCCTTATTTGAGACTAACTTTAGTGGATGGTTTCCCTCCTTTCATATTCACTTGACTTAGATGATGTTTTTCTACTTAATGTGATTCTCATTTACCCTCATAGAATGGGAAATCCTTCACCATATTCCCTTGAGCATGACATTTTATGTAGAGAAAGAGAATTTTCCAATAACTGAGAACTTGCCAATATTTCCGTTTTCCTAGCTCAATTTCTACAACTTTTGGAAGCCCTTCACAAAAGTCTATTTCCACCATAATCTTTGACATCACTCTATTTGTCTTAGAGAAAACACTCTCTTCCAAATCAATGACCCTAAATTGTTACCATTTTCCTCCAATACATCTTTACTCCACTATTCTAAAGGCAACCTAGGAAGTAGAAGCTAGATATGTTGTGAATCTTTTCTCTTCATTATGGGGTCAAATCATGAGATCCATCTTTTAAGGGACTAAGAATGATGAACCCCATAACCATTTACCTTTCAAAATCCTTTCAACATCAACTTGGACTTAAATTCAAAAGCAAGCCATTCTTTAGTTAAAACATCCAAAGTAGGATTGCATCCTAATAACTCTTTCTACACCATATCAATCCAACAGAGTAAATATTTTTTAGTGGCAACCCTTCCAAAGAATATGCTTGTTAGTGGTTTCTCACTCAACACCATAACGTCTCCCATTGTAACGTCTTCACCCAACACCAATTTCGCCTTCTACCTTCTAACCTTCACACACCTCTTCCTCCTTTGTGAAATCCTAGTTGTAAGTTTTTCAATCTCTTCTTTGTTTCACCCTTGAGAGCATCTGACCAATTCTTCCAAACTCAAATTGCCTAACCCTAAGCCTTCACCAATATTTTCTTTTGCACTTTCCTTTACTTCAATCTAAGGGACTAATATCTTTGCACCTCTTTGTGAACTAAGATCACCACATTGGTATATTCGAACATTCTCCCAAAAAATTGAATGTGGGTTGGTATTCCCTCTCCTTCATAAGATATTTAGCATGCACCAAAATGCCCTATACCACTCTTCTCATAACTCCTTTGGTCGTCATTGACATGGATACCCTTGAGTACTTCAATGGGACCAATAAGAGTATGATCTTATGTTTTGGTGCCTGGTAAAACTTTAAAGTCCGAACTACAATCCCCCTCAACACCTCCATTAGGACCAGATCACCTTCTCCTATATTTTAGGTTGGATGAGCAACTTCACTATAGACCTCCTTACCACAAGAAGTTAGAGGGTATCTAGGACTTGAGAGAGATGGAAAGGTTAGAGTCCCTTCGACCTTGTTTTCCTTTGAAACCTTACCTATACTTGAAACCTTAGTCTCATTCCAATAGAATAGAAACTCCTCTCTAGTCCTGAAAACAATCTTCAATAGTTCATCCTCCCTCCTTTGAGTAATCCACATGATCCTCCTCTTCCAACTTCAAGCCATGAGTTAACTTGTAGGGATGAAAATCGTATGTACATCAAGGGCATTTGATACATTTTCCATTATGTCACTTTATTCATTGAATTACACAACATTCTAAAGAGCCTTAGATATGAATATACACTATTCAATGTTCTAATACTTTAAACATATTATTCCTTCTTGTCTTCCATTTAAATGTTCCAAGATCTTCGCCCAAAGGGGTTGGATCCAACGATGGAAAGTGAGGAGTTTTTCACCATTGGGTAAGGTTCAATTCCAATGAGGGCCACTTAACCTAGAGCCATGGGGACACCTTGAGGTAGCGATCGAATGTGTGGTTCCACCCGAAGATATTATATTAAAAGATATCGTGACCCATGCACACATAAGTGCATCAAAGCCCACCCCCATGTCCTTCAATTTAAATATTATAGTTGAGGGGGTTTTACGAAACAATGGGGAATTTGTGCTTGCACTCTCCCCACCTGGGTTCAAACCCCCGGTGAGACTTTGGCGCATTGTGATAATGCTAGAAGAATATGTTCCCCCTTGAGTGGGAGCCCCCTCGGGTGTGTCTCTAGACGTCTCAGTTCTTACCAAGTCATAAGTTTCCTGCTAGGTGCATGCTTGTGGGCTGTTGGCACTAGCCTAGGGTTTATAGTGACAACCAACCAAATTTGAACTTGGGCCTCGCCTAGGTAATCCCGACCAGTTACAAATTCCCCTAGATCTAAAAAAAAGATCTTCCTTCAAAATTTAAATATACGTAAGAAGACTAATGGATTCATTATTTTCATTTGTCATGTAGAGTTGAACATAAATTCTAAATTATAAGCTTCTTAACATCTTAATAATATTTTGCAACACACATAACGATAATCTAAAGCTTATCACATAATTAGATTATTTATTTTGAAACCACACAAGCTGAAACATCATACTTAGTATATAAAACATCATACAAAATCTTCATACTTAATGTATAAAACACCATACTTAGTATATAAAAGAGAAGCTAAGTGTTAGAGACCTTGCATGTTCTCTTTATCTTTCATTGAGAATAATTTTACATTATTTGTTTAGATATATTCAATTAAACCATGATCATTTGTATTTAGATTTAAAATCAATAAAAATTCTTCTTATAAAATGATTTAAACCCTTAATTTTGACACTTAAAAATAATCATAAACAAAAATCCTATAGTCAAAGTAGGGATCTCACTTTCACTTTTTTACAAAAATCCTATAGTCGAAGTAGGGATCTCACCTTCACTTTTCTTGAAGTAGGGATCTCACCTTCACTTTTCTTGATTGCCAAAGCAAGTAGAAATCTCACCTTCATCTTCATTCCTTCCATGAATGTTGAACCAAGTAGGGATCTCCCTTTCACCTTCCCGAATGCCAATTGGGCATGGGATAATTGTTTTAAAAACTGTTGGGAAAATGATGATAAGTTGATAGTGAGGGGATTACATTTAATTTTGAGAGGAAGTGACATTCTGAGGTTGAGTCGTCTTGTGTTTGTTTTTCTATCTTTGGAACCCTTGGGAATTAAGTTTGTACATCAACCATCAAAATATACATGATGGATGATTGAATTAGTACTCTGGTTGTGGTCGTCCGAGCCGGCTTCGAAACCAATTTTGTCCATTCCTTTTCCTTTCTCATTTTAATTCTGTCAAACCAGAACTGCGTTCTCAAATAAAAGGTCAACGCCTACAAGATTCAGGTAAATGTTGAATTTTACGTTTTTCTCGATCGAATTTGAGCTCATAGACTGCAAATTATGTGCAAATTTTAGGGATCACGTCGTTAATTTTTCTGAACCGATCATACCTATCGAAGGTTAGAACCCTCAACTGTACATGAGATTTATTGCGATCGGAGGACCTTGATTTTCTGCAAACGGGTCTCGCATTCCGAATGCATTTGAACGGGTGCACTGTTTGTAATTGCAGCAATTCACCAAAAACAGTGAAGCCCACGGCTCATTTTTCATTGTTAATAATTCACGAATACGCAACACTACATTATAAATTTTATGGATGTTCTTAAGAATTCTAAGTTTAGGCTGGCAATCGCTTTCCCCATGCTGGCGAACCTTCAATTCGGTGCAGGCTGTGGGCTATTTTTGTAATGGGTGGGCCTGCTGATCAACAGAGATGTCTGCAGGTTGAAATAAGAAATGCCAACTCCAACAACAGTTTCAAATAAACGATTTTATAAATGCTTAGAGGACAATAGGCCTCGAATCCGATTCCGAATGTAGCCTTCAATGGGGATGGGGAAGTGGAGTTTGTTGTGTTTACCTTTAATAACTACCTCTGTGTTGCTTTTAGTTTTTTTCTGTTTTTGGTATATTTTCCCATGACGACCTTATTTTAGGTTATAAAGGGATATCCATTGTTAACTACTAGGCATTGGAATATAGAAACTGCTGTTATGGTGACAGCTATAGCTGATTCCATCTTTACCATAGTTGCAAATGTTCCAAAACTATGCAAATCACATGAAAATCAGACAGGCAAAATTAGACTGGTGTTGGATTTCACAATAGTGATGGATACAATATTTTTTTCATTATTGGGTTTTCGTAGATATCCTGGAGGCTAGCCTTTTGATGCCTTAATAATAGTTATCTCAGAAACTTTAAACTATTTCTAAGCTGATGGAGTTAATCGTGCTTCATCTTTTGAACAATTGCGGAACTGGCTTTCACATTCTCAGAAAAAATCAGTAGGGTACAATTCTTTTTAGCATCAGAAGCTTTGGATGGCAGTCGAGTATAGCAAGAATGCTTTGAGTTGACTAAAACAGTCGAATGGTAGCATTTTCAATTTGAGATTCACATCGCTTCTATGAACACATTCTTAATAGAACTACATGGAAGGATTCTAAAGTCAAAGCCATTCCTCCAAGCTCTATGCCAAACCCAATTTTGCTGATTGAATGTTGACATTGATGATGATGACTAGTCATAACGATTTCATCTAAGTAGAGGTACTTGCAATACATTCTTATCTCTGCCTGTCATACATTGTTTGTAAGCTCACGCCCATATTTCAGATTGGAAGAACTCAGATTATTAACAAGCATAAGTTTGGTATTAGAAAGATTTATTTCGTTCAAAGTACACGTCTTAAATGGATTGGATAGTATTTTGTTTTTCTTATATGTAAGTTTGGGACTAGTATTAAGGGTTTGATATTAACGATTGGGTTTTAGTTTCAGCTGCTTTATTTACCGAATAGTCTAAATGCATGATGAATTGGCTCTTTTCCGGCTGCTCAGAGGGGAAACCGGCATTTTTGGCCTCAAATCCGACAGGAACCATTTAGGATTGATAGAATCGCAGATATCTGATGTTAATATTACACAATCTGGTTGCAGTAGGGGTCTATGAGGATGCTGAATCCATTTCTGCATTAAAAAGTTAAAACAACAATTTCAAACCAAAATTGCAATTTCAGCAAAGATTGACTGGCTGGATTCCAGTGATGGCAGACTGGAAAAGGTTGAAAACTTAGAATGTTTAGCTGCCTTCTTTTATTACTCAGTTTAATTTAAATCTTAGGAGCAATATTTGTGTTAAGAAATTTAAACAATGCAGATGTTGTATGCCACCATTAGGTGTTTGGTAGCTAACGCAACAAAAATGTTAATTATCTGTTTTTGAGAAAGATTCCCAACTATTCGTATGATTAGTTTGGACCTCATGTCCTTTATAGCAAGAATCTTGTTTCTTCTTCGTTCAGGGCTGTCCATAGAACAAAGAGATACAACATAAAGAACATATTGACTATCCTATCTTTTTCCCCTGTCTAATCTGCGACATGACTTTGTTGTTCTTTCCTTTTGCAGGTCTTTTATTTCCTGAACCTACTTACGCTATGCTTCATGTGTTTTATCCTTGATGGGTTCTAAAAGAGCACCATTCCCAAGTTAAGCATATCTTCAGATTTCCATACTCCTCTGTGATGTCCTCTTACGATGACTAGAGGAAACGGAAATGAAAATGAAAATGAAGATGTGAGGGATACTCAGCCCATTTTATCTCGGGAAACTGTTGCTTATAGCGATGACGGGGACAACTCATCAAATGAGGAGGGATTCTTATTGGGTGATATAGCCCTTGTACATACAGGTCTTAAAATAACTGGAGGCAGAGACGAAGACAATGAATCAGTAAATGTAGACCAACCACAATGCCGGATTTGCCTTGATACTGGAGGTAATCTGTACTCATCTCTTGTTCTGGACAATTTCCTGGTGAAGGAGCCCCTTTTAAAATTAAATCTTCTTGCTAGTTTGGATAAACAAACAGAGTCTTGCAACAAAAGTACTGCAGCGATATCTTGGTAGATTGAAGTGAATGCTGTAAAATTTATTTGCATTTATATTCAGAATGTGCATGCATGCCCTCTTTACTTCTATGCCATCTGTAACTAACATCTTCATGGATTTGCAGGTGAAGATTTGATTGCACCATGTCGTTGCAGAGGCACACAGAAGTTTGTGCACAGATCATGTCTTGACTACTGGAGGGCAGCCAAGGTGAGGATCACACTTCTTCCCTATGTAGATAATGTAATTTGAGGACCGAGGTTGAAATTATCCAAATATGATTCATAGTTGGGCAGTACTGTCACTAAATTTACAATGTCGGAGAAAGAAAACCTATTATCTTTTGGTGATGATTGCTTTGATTAAAACATGTAAAGAATGGGAGATTTATACATGTTGTCAATCTTTTTGTCCTTGAGGCTTGGAGAAATAAATCTATTGTTTTCCAATTATGACTGCTTTGATTCAAAATTCCAAACTCAGAAGGAGATAGATTATTTCTATATGATGTCAATGACTTTGGAGAAAGAAATCTATAATTTGACAGTGATTGTCTCTTTGATTATAATGTTAGAGAAAAAGGATTGCTTTTACACATTGTCAACTATTTTCTTTACATCTACTAATCTTTTTCTTGAAGTTTCTGGTTTAATTCTTCTGCATTTTATAGTACTGAGTAATTTACTCGATTCCTGTCAAATAAGTAATACTTATTGCACTGAAAGAAGTGAGGTGTTTTACAGCTTGGGTGGGGGAGATCTTTGTGTCTGTTTCTTGTGTGTAATGCTAAGTATAAAAAAGGTCGACCTTACATACACACTAGCATAGCTCCATCTTAACCCCGGACCTATTAAGCACAGAGAGTAGGTGCAAACCTCTTAGCGCTTGATAGATCTGGGGTCTTTGCTAGTTGAGTATTTAACATAAGAACATCAATATCTATGTTTTACTTTTCTGATATTTGGAGGAGTATATATATATGGAGCACTGGATGTTCCTATTCTCAATGGGATGTATGAATGACAAACCCTTGTTTGAGTCTACTCATAGTTATTTATTAGCGATATGATGTAAAATAGCTTAACTAATTTTACTTGAGACACGGTGGCAGGAGGGCTTTGCTTTTGCCCACTGTACTGAATGCAGGGCAATGTTCTATTTGCGTGCAAATGTACCACCTGACCGATGGTGGTCAAGGTTGAAGTTTCAGCTTCTTGTTATAAGAGATCACACAGCCATTTTCATTGTTGTTCAAGTGGTAAGATTTGAACCTTCTTCCATTTTTAAATAGTATCTAATCTATTTGCAGTGTTTCACATGCATGAATGTCATGATTAATATCTTCAACTCTAACAAACTTAAAAGAAATATGTTTAAGTTTTAACTATGCTAATTTTGTAGAATCAGGAAACAGCAGCAGGACTAGGTAGAACTTGTCTTTTTCCATCTTTCTTGATGGGTAAAAATCAAGATAAAAATTTCTCAAGGGTAAGAAAATAAGATTAGAAGCTCTTAGCTAAAGTGAAAAATTCCCGGTGGAACCTTCATGTAACCCAAACCAGGCCTATAGCATCATGTATAGGTATGAGCATCTGCTCGTGATCCAAGAATGATAACGCCTTCCCTTTTATATCCCAGTTTCTCAAGTGGATTATTGAAGGTAACAAAGGGAATATTCCTTGCATTTGCTTTTCACTTTCTTTTGGATTACATTTGGGCCTGCCAACGAACATGGAAAAATTGAAAGGGTAATTGGAAATTTGAAAGTTAGTTAAGCATCATGGGATGTAATGTGGCATGGAATTGAACTGACGGACTGGATGGGGCCCATTGGAGCTTGAGTAAGCAAATTTAAAATCTAGTCTGTTGGGTTTGTAGGCCTATTGAAACTTCTTTTCCTTTACAAGGGTAAGCAAATTTACAATTTAGTCTGCAAACTGCTAGGTTTGATGAGTGCAAGGAGGGAAGGTTGACAATACATTGGTTCTTATACATAACTTGACCAAGTGAGTTGATTGCTTTGGTCTTGATTTCCTACTACCCATAGGGTTGCCTTCTCACAAATAGGGCAACTACTACCCATTCTATATTGCATATTGCATATTGCATTTTATACTTATCCAGGATCTTCCTTAAATACGATCTTCTGTGTCTTATGTCATATAGGATCACATACTACCCACTTTCCCACCTACCCATCCACCCCCAAAACATTTCATATAGAGAGACATCATTTGTTGATATTATTATCGAACTTTTTCTTAATCGTGAAAACACAGAATATTTATATTAAGGTATATACAATATGACAAAGGACATGACTGCATCCAGATGGCCAAGAGAGAACCAAAGATTTTAACAGTGCTATTTGTCTTTCTTTTTACCTTGACAGAAATTCTAAAAACCAAAAATTGGATCCACATGATTTTAGAAATGCTTTCAGATTAATCATTAAACCCCTGAGATTTATACATCAAAACACAATTGCTATCAATCTGAGGACTCTCACCATTACTAGAAAATCTATTTACTATCCATAGAAACTGAATACCATACAATTGGAGATTTCTCATTTCAAAATTCATCACAAGTTATAACAATAGAAATTAGAGCAGGTGCAGAAATGGTCTGCCGGCTGGAGGCTGGCTAGTCACTTCATTGCTCATCTGTTGAGCGTGAATCTCCCAGGATAAGTGATTGAATTGGTTCTCCACAGGTTGCAATAATCTCCCTGATCTGCTGTTCCAGGTAGGTCACATGATTCCCCAGTGCCTGGTCTTGAGATAGCTACTCCAAGTAAGAGAAGTGATCAACCAATGAATCATAAGGAGTGACCTGAACCTCCAAGTCCTAAATATTAGTCTCCATTACTGCAATTTTGACATCAAATTTGTTATTCTCTCTCTTGAATGCAGAGAGAGTTTCTCCCTTGAGTTCAACTATATTTTCTACACTATCAACTTTCCTACTCAACTCCATGTTCAGATCCCAGATGCTATCCTCACAGTCCTGCACTTCCTTTTATACTTCCTTGACGTCAACCAGGGTGGCTAGCCGACAAGGACAATCACAATCCATAATTATTGAACTTTAGCAATTATATGGATCCTGCATTATTTGCTTCTTGCACTTTCGTTTTCCTTTCATAGAAAATGTTGCTTTATGTGCCTGCATTGAGGTCATGGTTAGAGTAATTAGAAGTCTTTGACTAGAAGTACATCTTGAATCTCATAAAGGGATTCTTTTTCTTTTCTTTTTGAGAAAGTTGGATATCAAATAGTGTCATCCATAGTAGACGTGTTTTACTGTTTACAACATAGTACTGTTGTAATTGGGCTAAGTTGCTAACAATTTCTCTACAAAAAGACATGCACTGAAGTATTTTATTAGGGTTGAGTCTTTAAGCCTCCTTGCAACACTTACTAATTGTAAGGGCTATGGGAGGTATGTTGACTAGAAAATAAAAGAATATATGTTACATTTTGAGATATAGGAGTATGAGAAAATATGCCAATGTATGCATTAAAAATCAAAACTCTCTGCAAATGTGATATAATCAAGAAATCACTTTTTCTCTGAAAGAAATATGAAAATTTATGGAGAAAATGAGAATACTAAGATCAAATCTTCATGAAATCATCATTATGAAATAATAACTAGGAAAAACAATGTTTGACAACTGTAATAAGGAGTTCCTAGAGCATCTCTGAAACAGTATAAAGCCTAGGTTAAGGAAAGAAAGAAAGAATATACAATAAGATAAAAGGGAGGCGAGCCAGAATGAGGGGGAGACAAACCCAAAAGGATAAACCCTAGACAGTGAAGTAGCAAGGACTAGGGATGCCAAGGAATAGCCTTGGTTAGTGTTTGAGTCGTAAGAGGAGCTATCATCCCTGTTATCCACAAAAAATGTACTAATGCTGAGCCTGATGTCCTTCAGAGAGTGGCTAGGGCTAATAGGCCTTGATTGTGCTATCCTTGAGGGGGATAAAACCCCTTGTTGTAGCTCTCCTAGCATAAAGGCCAAGGGATCTCTCAAGGAGGGGAGAAACCTTGTGATGGGCATATATCCATTAGCTCTATGCTGACAATGAGTAAGGGTAGTAGCCCCTTTGTGTTGATGCAAGAACAATAAGACGAGGTGGCCTTGTGGTATCTCATGCTTGGGGGTATCATTCCAGTGATTTATTACTGTTTGTGACAACAACACCAATATTATTTAATCTCTTACTGCCTAAGGTGGTTGAGAGGGCTAGAAAGGGGGAGGTAATCAATTGAGTAGACCTTGAAGATCCTTGTAAGGTTCAATGTCTAAAAGCAACTACCTCTTGAATCTACGAGTCTAGGCATCTTTGGTCTAGGTAACAAAAGAAGGTAACAAGTGACCTATCAAAATCTCTGTATAAATAGTGAAATCTCCCTTAGATTTTGTAGTAGATGGGGCACTTGAAAATAAATTGCTCCTCCGTGTTTACCTCCAAATCTTATCCCCTTGCGGAATTTGGTGATCTGTCTTGACATTTCACTAGTGAGAGTGCACTCTTAGCTAATTGAGTGGAATCTTAAAGCCATGTGACCAATGTTGTTATAGGTAGTTTGGATTAACAATGAGACTACCAACAATTTGCAAGAACTTCTTAGCATAAAATCCCAATGTAGGGTTGAGAGGATATGGAGGGGAAACCCAAGTGATGTGAATGAATTGTCAATACGTGTCATCTTTGATGGACTTATTAGTCTCCCCCTTGGGGGGTAGGTGGGGGGAGCATCTAGAGAGTATTTTTAAGGAGGGAGTTAGCCAAAAAAAATGGAAACAAAATGAAGAAACAAAGCAACCTCAAAGCCCCAATTTCACCTTCATCCAAAAAGGTCCAAGGAGAAAACCTCCTTAGAGCAAACAAGATGAACGCCAAATGTGGATATCTCTCTAGATGTAGTATTCCAGATATAAAATAGTATGCAGAACATAAATATTTTAGCTAGAAATGGCAGAGAAACAATGATATAACCAGAACAATACCAGAATAATGTTAATGTTTATGCCATTATTATAGTTCTTTGCATTCCAATAGATAAGAGCAACATAAGAACAAGATCACTGAGAAATACACATTCACAAGAGACATAGCATTTATCCTGGGAAACCCTCTAGGGGAAGAAAACCCAACAAAAACTTCCTTATCATAAATTGCCTATACAATGTCAAGAGATAACTCAAACCAATACAGATAGTCCTCTCCAAAAGATGCGCCACTCTTCTCCCTCTCTCCAACTGGTAAGTCGCAACTTGCCTCTTAAGAATGAGCAAGTGAGTTGTGTGATAAAGTGAGGTGCTAGCCTCTCTATATATACAAGTCTGGCACGTGTGAAGGGTCTTCACTGGCAGGGCCGACTTCTCACTCTGGGTGGGTAAACCCACCTTTATTATATTTCTGGGTCTCAATAATAACTGCTGGGGCCAACTTCTTATTCTGCCTATTACAATTGTCCGTTGACCAATCCGCAAAAGGGGATTTGGTCCTAATACAATTACCGACATGATTAATCCACAATGGGGATTAATCCTATAAATAATATATCAATAATAATAAGAATACTCTTTGTAGTTACATTATTTCAACAAATAATACCAGAGTAACACCAGAAAGAGCACTTTGATTACTGATAGCAATGTTCACTTGCCTCTTCAAGGGGGAAGCCTCCAACAGAGTAGAGCTCTATTACAATAATATCCAAGACAAGATTTCTCATACCCTCTACTTCTATTTATACTAAATCTATCTATCCAAAAGAACAATCTAGAGGAAGATCCTTCTAGAAGCGAAAGCTTCTATTAGGTCTTCTTATATTTGAATTATTCTTCTTTATTGCTAGGCCTTATTAATATTGGCCTTTATTACATGGAATTATATTATTCTACCCATGTGAGGGGTTAGGGAGGTTAGGTCCCTAACATTCCCTCCCCCTTGAAGAACAACCTTGTCCTCAAGGCTTCAAAATGGTGGCTGGTTCCCAGGTGGCATCTTCTGGAGGTGTATCTTTCCATTGGACTAACACTTCCTAGATGGTGCGTTGATGGAGACGACGCTCTCTCTGGGCCAAGACTGCTTGTGGCTGCAACCATATGGAACCTTCTTCATCCAACTCAGGGAGACTAGTTTGAGTTTGGCATTTAGTTCCAATCACCTTCTTTAAGCAGGAAACATGAAAAATAGGATGGAGCTTCGACTGACTAGGTAGAGCTAATTGATAGGCCACTGATCCCACATGCTTGAGCACTGTATAAGGACCATAAAATTTGGGCGCTAGTTTCTGATAGTGTTGAGCTTTGAGTGAAGTCTGCTTATAAGGTTGTAGTCGAAGAAATACCTGGTCCCCTTCAACAAAATGGCGTTCATAACGACCTTGATCTGCTTGTTGCTTCATGCGATTCTGAGCCATGACCAAATTGTCTTTGAGGGCACAAAGAATAGCCTCACGGACTGTAAGATTTGTGTCAACCTCCTGAACCTTCGAGACCCTTGGCATATAGGAGAGAACTGATGGGGGCTTTTGGCCATAGACTACTTCAAAAGGAGTCATGCGAGTAGTTGTATGGTAAGATGTGTTGTACCACCATTCAACTAGTGGTAACCATTGAGCCCACCGATTTTGCCGCTTAGATGCAAAACACCTCAAATATGTTTCCAAACACTTGTTGACAACTTCAGTCTGGCCATCCATCTGGGGGTGATAGGCAGTGCTGAGATGCAATTGGGTGCCCTGTATCTTGAAAAATTCTTGCCAAAAATTGTTGGTGAAAGTGGGGTCTTTGTCAGAGACAACAAAATTAGGCATGCCATGAAGCTTGAAGATATTATCCATGAAGATTTGAGCCACTGTGGCGGCTGTGAATGGGTGCTGAAGAGCACAAAAATGAGCATATTTGGAGAGACGATCGACGACCACCATGATGACTGACTTATTGCTCGATTTAGGTAAGCCTACAATGAAGTCCATAGAAATATCTCGCCAAATAGCAGGGGGAATTGAAAGCGGTTGAAGTGTGCCCGGGGCTTTGACAGTTTCTCCCTTGCTTCATTGACATACCTCACATTCAACCACAAAGGTGCGGACGTCCTGTTTCATACCCTCCCAAAAAAAAGAACGTTTGACCCGTTCATAGGTTTTGGTAAATCCTGAATGCTTGGCTGTGGGTGAGGCATGAAGTTCAGAAAGCACTGTGGATTTAAGTTGGGATTGCTTGCATAAATACAAACGACCTTTGTAGCAAAACTCTTCATTATGCCAAGAGTACCCTAGAGAAACTGAAGAATTGTATTGCAATTGGTGGAGCAGGCTAGAAATTTTGGGGTCTTGCAACCATTCTTGACGAACAACTTGGAGCCAATCTGGTACAATGAAGGAGAGGGAGAAAAGGGACCTATCTTCTTCATATTTCCAAGAAAGAGCATCGATCACTACATTTTCCTTGCCCTTCTTGTAAATGATCTCATAATCATAGCCAAATAGCTTGGTCACCCATTTTTGCTGCGTCGGGGATGAAATTCGTTGTTCCAGGAAATACTTGAGACTCTGATGATCAATTTTGATTTGGAATCGTTGACCCAATAAATAAGGATGCCGGAGATCCACAACATGCAGAATAGCTAACATTTCCTTTTCATAAATGGATTGGCCCAAATGTCGCTCTGAAAGTTGTTTGCTAGTGAAGGCCAAGAGCCTGCCATCTTGCATGAGGATGACTCCAATTCCTTTCCCAGAAGCATCACATTCCAATACGAATGTCTTTGTGAAGTCTGGGAGTGCTGGGACAAGGGTCGAGCACATAACATCTTTTAAGGCTTGGAAGGCATGATCCGCAGCCGAAGTCCAAGTGAAAGCATTCTTTTTAAGGAGGGAAGTGAGAGGAGTTGCAATCTTTCCATAATTCTGAACAAACTTCCTATAATAGCTCGTTAAATCCAAAAAACCATGCAAGCTCTTAAGAGTTTTAGGGCGAGGCCAATCTTGCATAGATTCAATTTTCTTAGGATCCACTCAGACACCATCCTTGCCAACAATATGACCCAGGTATTCCACTTCTGAGGCACCAAAGGCACATTTAGATTGTTTGAGGAAAAGTTGGTGCTTAGAGAGTAGACAGAGAACTTGATTCACATGGGAGAGATGGGATGACCAAGTCTTACTATAGATGAGAATATCATCAAAGAAAACTAAGACAAAATGACGGAGAAAAGGATGGAAGACATGATTCATAAGACTTTGGAAAGTGGAAGGAGCATTAAACAATCCAAAGGGCATTACCAAGAATTCATAATGACCCTCATGAGTGCTAAATGCAGTCTTGGGAATGTCTTCTTCTTTCATACGGATCTAGTGGTAGCCATAATGTAGATCCAATTTGGTGAAAGACTGAGCACCACTCAATTCATCCAAGAGGTCATCAATGACAGGAATGGAGAATTTGTCTTTGATTGTGAGTTTGTTGAGGGCGTGGAAATTAGGACACATGTGCCAAGTACCTTCTTTCTTGAGTACCATGACCACAGGGGAAGAATAAGGGCTAGTATTGGGACGAATAACACTGGCTTCTAGTAATTCATGAACAATTTTCTCAATTTCATTCTTCTGGGCAAAGGGATGACAATAAGGCCGGACATTAGGAGGAAGACTGCCCGAAATGAGAGGGATGGAATGATCATGGACTCCACGGGAAGGGGGAAGTTCTTTGGGGGTGGGAAAAACAACTTGGTGGTGGGAGAGGATAGATTGGAGGTCGGGATGCACAAAAGGTGTCTCAACAACATGAATGGAGTGGAGTCGGGCTATAATTCCCGAATGACTTGTTTTGAGGAGTTTTTCCATGCGATGGGAACTGATGATCTTAGGGGAGCCTGCTGTGATGCCTTGGAACTTATACTGTTGTCCCTCCTGTTGGAATTGCATGGTTAAGTCCTTAAAATCCATGAGAATGGGGCCTAGAGTGCGTAACCATTCGACACCAAGAACAATGTCACAACCACCCATGTCTATAGCAAACATATGGAATTTCAGGTGATACTGACCAATTTGGAGTCGCACATTTTCACATCTTCCCTCACATTTCATGGAACCACCATTGGCAATCATGATTTGAAAATTATTGACGGCACGGATGTAACAATTGACTTCTTGGGCAATGCGGCAATGAATAAAGTTATGGGTGCTACCACTGCCCACAAGGATGCTGACTTTCCTATTTTTGATGTAACCAATTAATTTGAGAATCTGGGGAGCAGAGAATCCAGTGAGGGCATTAAGTGAAATCACCGGGTCAATGTTTGGTGGGTCAGAGGGTGGGGTGAGGTCAGATGGCGGTGGTAGTTCCTCCACAGGTGGAACAACAACATCTTCTTCAGAAAGATCCTCAGTCACAGCCATAAAAAGATTTTGTTCCTTACACTTGTGCCTGAGAAAATATTTGTCATCACAATTATAACAAAGACCCTTGAGTTGACGTGCAACCATTTCAGCACTGGTTAATTTCTGGATCTTGAGGGGAGTTGCAGGAGGGGCAAAATTGGTGGGCTTAGGGTGAGGAGGAAAGGAGGGTTTGCGGGTCTGGGAGGAGACAATCTGTTGGGCTTCCTTGGCTCGTTGAGTAGCTTCCAACCAAGTTTGAGGGTGTGCCATGAGAACATGGGCACAAATTTCATCTTTGAGGCCACTAATAAAGCATTCCCTAAAGAAAGCATTTGACATGCCCTTCGTTCTGAAAGCCAAGTGCTCAAATGCGGCAATAAAGTCTTCCACTATCCTACACTGCTTTAACTTGGTCAAACAACCTAAATGGTGGGTGTCAGAGTCAAAGTGGTCATAAAGTTCGGCCACAAACTATGTCCAAGCAAGATACCCTTGGCGTGCCTTTTTTCGCCATTGCCACCATTGCCATCGTTCCGGATCCAGATGTAGGACACCATAACGAAGCTTGGCTAAATCATCAGTAATGCCATGCAAAGAGAAATAATGTTCCATTTGGGTGGCCTAGCCTATGGGATCCGATCCATCAAATTTGTTCACCTCAATCCTGGGAGGGCGGAGATCTCGAGAAAAGTGGTTAGTATGAGGACCTTGGTAATGGGAAGAGTCATGGTCATCCTGATAAGACGGTTGTTCAGAAGAGGAAGGGTTCTGGGAACGACCCATGAAGTGTTCTTTGAGGTCTTTGATGTATAAACATTGTTCCTTGAGGATCACAATATCCGAATTGATTGAGCTAAGGTTGGCATCGATATTCTTGATGTGTTCCTGGTTCTGGTGGTTGTCAACAATCAAGGTATTGAATTCTTGGGCTCTGGTGGTAGCCATTTGGAAAAATGGGCAGGCAAATGGTATAGGGGAACAAAAGGGTTCTGGAGGGGTGGGTGGGACCACTGTGAAGAAGGGTGTCAAATGATAGGTACCACTGTGATCAGGGCGAAAAGGGGGATCCAATGGGATAGGGGCCAAATGCGGGTGCCGGGGAAGGGTTGGGTCCACAAAAAAAATTTGTGTTAAAAATGATAGGTATCACTGGAATCAGGGCGAAGAGAGGAACCCAGTGGGATAGGTCCCAAATAAGTGTGCTGACGGGACCACTATACTTATTTTTTTTGGTTTGTTTACTCTTGCGGAGTTATACTCCGGCCTGAATAATACTGCAGTGACGAAATGCCCAAATGCTTAACAGGAAGAAATGTGTAGTAATTTCGCAACCAGAATGCAGAAGGCATAGTTGCGCGGCAATAGATCTTGTCTGTTCTATTTTTGCTTTCGTCCCCAGGGGTAGGATATTCAGGGTTTCTATAGACAAGGGTTTGCCCTGTGCTATAGCTCTATGATATACCTGTGGGGTCCAACAATAGTACTCGGCCCAATATCTTAGGGCACCAACTAAGGAGGCTAGACCGTGCCCTTAGCCGTACTACCCGACTACCGAGGTACTAGAGAGTATCTTCCCGAGTGCTGTTCTCAGTGGTACTATAGCAGTCAGGCGACCAATCGGTTTATCTATGGAGGGCTTTAGGAAATCTAGGCCGATCCATGTACAGGTGCTGTCTGATGCGCTATCACTCAAAGGGGTACCAACATGGGTTACAAGGGTGGCCAATAGATGTGCGCTTAAGTACCTCTTGTATTTCCTGTGTGTATGACTCCCCGACCGCGAGTTTATGCGCGTAATGACATATCTCTGTAACTTTAAGACGCTGAAATATGTCTCTACCCTGAAAAAAATTTAACCCACAATTTTCTGCTGAGGAAGGTACTCTGATACCATTTGTAGTATTCCAGATATAAAATAGTACGCAGAACAAAATTTTTTTAGCTAGAAATGGCAGAGAAACAATGATATAACCAGAACAATACCAGAATAATACCAGAATAACACTAGGAAGAGCACATTGATTACTGATAGCAATGTTCACTTGCCTCTTCGAGGGGGCAACCTCCAGCAGAGTAGAGCTCTATTACAATAATATCTAAGACAAGATTTCTCATACCCTCTACTTCTATTTATACTGAATCTATCTATCCAAAAGAACAATCTAGAGGAAGATCCTTCTAGAAGCGGAAGCTTCTATTAGGTCTTCTTATATTTGAATTATTCTTCCTTATTGCTAGGCCTTATTAATATTGGCCTTTATTACATGGAATTATATTATTCTACCTACATGAGGGGTTAGGGAGGTTAGGTCCCTAACACTAGACCCATTGCAGATCACCTAGGGTTTGAAGCCGACAAAGTGTTATGAGATTATTTGCATGTAATGGATGTGAAATGATCCCTTACAATTGGTTGGTTGAGAGATGACAGATCTAAGATGCAAGCACTATCTATTCACCTCTTTTAATCTAGTTTGATTAAAGCAAGCAAGGAAATGAAGAAGGAAGAGGAGAAAGCAACCTAGATGAAGACTTGAAGTCTTATCGTTGAATTGTTTGTATATTGAACAAGGGGAGGATCAACCAACAATAACGACCTTAAACGTATTCTTGCACACATATTAACAATGAAATACCTTGCTTGAGCTTTAGACAATAAACCTTCTTCAACATAAAATCATAACTACCTAGGTAGGGCTTTTGAATTCAAATTAATTGATGATATAACATCAACTATTAATATTCAAACCAATGTTGCAGGAAGCGCCCCCCTATCCACCCTCGAAACCCCGCTCCGAGCAGATTCTCCATGGAAGCTTCCCCTGGAGCGAGCTTTCGAAATTCGGAAGTCTGCTTCTGGATTTCGGAAGCTCGCTCCGGGGGTGCAAAATGGGCAGTTCCTGCAACATTACAATGTACATCCTCATGTTAAACCCATATCTAATCAATAAATTTAAAATATGTTTCCAAATGTTGCTCAATAGATATAAACTTGTTTCTACGAAACCTTGGGACTTTATATCTCCATTTGTCTGGGAATGAGTGAGGATGCCTTTCAATAGCAGTAAGCTCTAATGGGGCATTCAATGTGGCCTAGTGTTCTTGTAATGATGGCATATTTATAATCCATTTGGATCTGAAA
Organism: Picea engelmannii; assembly: GCA_009831015.1. Lineage (NCBI taxonomy): Eukaryota > Viridiplantae > Streptophyta > Pinopsida > Pinales > Pinaceae > Picea > Picea engelmannii. The sequence continues at coordinate 893,424 of ML777683.1, forward strand.
TGAAACAACTAGAGAGAACGAACTTGAGTGATTCATGTTATGTACAACATGTCATAGATTTCCTTTTGATAGAATAGGGCTTGTATCCTTGGTGGAGTCACTAGATGAGAGCTCTTAATGCCTTGCACACCATTGCTTGCTCTCGTGACAGGAAGCTCCATGGGGCGCTTCATTAATTTACATGTGAGTCTATAGATGATAGATTCATAGCATTTAGCAACTAGACTCTAGAGTCTAGCACAATTTAAACTTTATTGTTTGGACCTTTCGATCTTCATAATTCAATGCAGATGGCCTATTTTGTAATCATAACTATTTGGTCATGACTCATGTTATTGTTGACAATTGCTAGATGACTGATTTCATTCCATAACTTAATGGTCTACTTTCTATCATATGGCTTAAAAATTTGTATGTTGGTTTCTAAGTTTGTAATTGCTAGATTCTAGATGGTTGATGCTCGAATGATTAATCGTTGATGTACTACTACTTACTACTATGGATGCCATTTTAATGTTACAATGTACAAATATGCATGTTTTCATACATTTTGCATCTAATTTGTCTTTCTGCATGTTTTTTTAATATAAACGCAATATATATAAAAATTTATATATATAATAGACGCTTTCGGGACGATTCGCTCCCAAGGATTTTTTGAAAATGATGCTCCCGCTCCCTAAAAACACTCCCGCTCCACTCTGCGCTCTGGCAACATTGATTTAAACTCATCACACATTATACAAGCAAAATGTTGGCGGGAGGGGGGTGGAGAAGAGAGATCTACAAACTAATTAGAAAGTAAATAGTCAGGATATACTTGCCACCTATTTGAACATGACATCCTAGCACTAACAAGTGCTCCTTTCGAATGACTTCCCTTTGGCCTCCAAACCTTGATTGCAACAACTTCCCTTGGAGAATGGTGAGCAAAGCGGATGCTCATCAAGACCTTGGCACAATGATAGGAGAATTCGACAGCATAATCATAAGAATGGATGAAGGCCACTTTCACCTCCCCCTCACCTCCTAGTTATATGGGAGAAAGGTGGTTTGGGGGGAGGGAGATAATCTTGGCAAAAACTGTAGGAGAGCCATACAAGTGGCATGGTCATATTCAACTCGCTTTGATCTTGAAATTTTTGATTTTTTGTATATTTTGTGTATTCTTAGGGTTGGTCGCTAGTATTGGGGCATTTAGTGAGACCAAAGCCTCTAGTCACAGGTATTGTAAAGGAAACTTGTACCCTAGTTGGAGGTTTTGTGAAGGAAATCCATGACTGGAGACTCAAACAAGATTTTTAAGGAGTTTTGGACCTTGATATTAGTATATTAGGTGTTACGGTTCTCTTTGGGAATGGTAGAAGTTGCTTTGGAGGTACATATGTAGATGTACCGGTTAAACCCCTGACTTGTGATAGGGCGTCTGAATTAGAGTGATAACATGAAGCTGAGAAATAACTATGAAGTGTCAACTTTTGGGGTACTCCGAAAGTGTTTACACCATGCTTGGGGTGATTCATGAGATTTGGGGTACATGGTGTATGTTTAGCCCCAAATAGTCCTTGATGGATTTGCACAATTGAGATAGCTTGCTCAGTGGATGCTTGACCTCAGATGGTTGTTGGCTTAGTGTTCTTCCCTTAGGCGTTGGAGTTCACTTGACAATTTGGTGGTGGCTGCCCTTCATTGCGGCCCCATGGAGGATCCACTTGCTTGTAGAGTGCCCTACATGGGATGAGGAGTGGTGTGCAACTTGGAGGAGGGCATCAGGCCCTAGTTGGCATGTTGCAACTTGGATTCTTGTTTGGAGGATTGGAGATGGCTCAGGGATGCCTAGGGCTTCGATAGTATTCTTGCAGGGGTAGTTGATCCAGTAGAGTACTCAGTACATTGCTTAGGAGGATTGATGAAGTCTGTGGAGGATTGTGATGGATGGATGTGGACTTGCTTTACATAGCTACATCATCTTGAAGCCATTATTGTGCATGACATCACCTTGGAGCATGACATGTGTACTTTAAAGTGTAGTGTCCCACTTGTGTTGGTCGATAAGTGCTCATTGTAGGTTGCTTGTAAGGGCTAAGGTCCACCTTGTATTATTTTCCTTTCTTACGTCTCATATAAATAGAGGAAGGAGAGAGTCTTTCCATTCATATATTCATTCTCTCACTTGTATTCACTCTTGTGATGAGATGTGACCTAGAGAAGAGTGCGCACTAGCCTCTCTCTTTCTAGAGTCTTCATATGTGCTTGATCTCTATCTCTCTCTTGAGTTGCTAGGGTTTCTTGGTCTTCTTGGAGTATCTTGGAGCATCTTGTAGGTCTAGGGTTAGGGTTTATCCCTTGGAGATTAGGGTTTTGTGAAAAAACCCTAGGGTGGAATTGTGAAGAAGAAGAAGAGGAGAGGATGTCTTGCCATGGAAGATGTGTTGGAGTGATTTTTGCATATTGGATCTTCTTGGTTGCTAGGGTTTTGTTGATTTTCCCTAGCTAGGGTTTGGAGAGCTAGGAGGATTTGTACTAGCCTTGAGAGAAGGATATGGTATGTACATGTACTTCATCTTGAGCATATTAGTGAAGTTTTCAGCCGTCCAAAACTTGTGCAATTTCCAGATTTGATTTTCAGCTATATATGTTCTTTATGCATTGTTATTTATCGCCATATATGTCTTGTATATTTGACATAAGTAAAAAGACAATTGTTAAGTGATTTAATTTCTAAGTGAAGAATATAAGGGGCTGACTTTACTGCTGTCATACTGCGGTTGTACTGCTGTTATTATTTCTGTAAAAGAGTATTGTCAGATCTGGTTATTGGTTGATAAGTTGCCCTAAAAGGGATGAAACTTATCCCTTTGGTTTGTTGTCTTTTCTCCTTGAATTGCTGAGAAGTTTGGGCTGTTCGGAAGTGGAACATTGTACTCTTTCCACTACTGTTTTGTACCTTGTTTTACAGCAGCCCTAAGGCTGAAAATTCACAGGGCTAGGATACGAGAAACTTTCTAGGTTGAAGGTGAAATTTCTGTTTTGCATGAATTTTAAATTCTGAGAAATTTCCACATGAAGACACTTAGAAGATGAAGAGGATGGGTGCCACTTGTATCTTGGACAATGTTTTATGAGACTTTTGTTTACAATAGGTCATGCACCAAAGCATTATAGTTTGAATCTCTCCACATGTGCACAATAAATAAGCCCTAAGTTCGGCCCTAAATCTATGAGCCATCAACACAATGGGTTTTATGATCACACATGAAAAGATTAATCTTCAAAGGGATATCTTGGAAATGTATCTGAAGACACTGACACTCAAGCATAGAAAGAGAGGCAGATCCCTTGCAAAGCCATGATTGAGAATCTATCTTTAGGGTGAGAGTGGGAGCAATGATTTGAACTCCCAAGTAGGGGTACGTTGTAGTAATCTCTACCATCTCCCCTTTGATGAAAAACTGAAATCTAGAGGGGGCATCCTTGGAAGTATTAAAGAACACAACCTTAGTCTTGCTAAGGTTGACCATAGGCCAACAATATTCATAGAAGCGGGAAAAGGTCTTTGCAAACCTTCTAGAGACGAAGCTACAAGGACCACATTAGTAAAAAGAAGTAGTGCAATCAAGACATGGTAAAGGGTGCAACCATTCTCCACATCCATGTTTGCCCTAAAGAACTCCTTGAACTCATCAATGTAAATCCCAAATAAAAGTTAGGGAGAGGTGGCATCCCTATTTAACTTCATTAGTGCTCTTAATAAAGTCAGAGAAACCATGTGATTTCTGAAATTGACCCACCATAAACTTATAAAGGCTCATGATGGGGACAATGAAGGGCTCAAAGATGCCAATATTTCATAATCGTTGAAACAAGTGTTTGGAAACCGAGTCAAAGGCCTTTATGAAGTCAATAAAACAACATAAGGCTTTAGAACACTATTGTCTAGCCTCCTCAATGAGCCTAGAGGATAAGAATGTGATCAATGGTTTGCTAGTCTCTCTTGAAACTTGCTTGACCTCTAGCCTTGAGTTTACTCCTTTCCAAATGGTTGAAAACCACATATGTCAAGGAGGTGGCAAAAAGCTTGGCTAAATTGTGTCCAATCATAATTGTCCCTCAATTGTTTGTGTTGTTCCTGAGATTACACTTAAGGCTTAAAAGAGTAATGTCAAGGCATCATAAATATAAATTTGATTTTGAATGTGCTTTTTCTTCCGTTAGTTATATAAGATTTAATTTCTCAAATGAAAACAATAACAAAACAGGACAGAGGCCGTAATTTGTCGTCCGAGTCGATTAATAAAATCAGGTGGAGTGAGGGAAACTTACAAAACTGTTAAACAAGGTAAGGCATCAATGCAAGATGAATCTGACTTTGTTTACAGTAGAAGAAAATGAAGCATGCATTCTCGAAAGGATATAAAATTCGGCTATCCAAATAGCTCACAGGTCTTGTACTTACTAATAGCAAATACAGAGGAAAAATTGTTTGCTTAACAAACAACTGATTTGATGTGATTACAGTAGCAGTAGTACTAAATTGTAAACACTCACTTATCAAAGAATGACATAAAAGAAACTAGAAATATGAAATACGAAGGGAAAACATAACTCAAACTGCACAAAGTTTGGAATCTCTGTCTGCACTTGTATTTATTCTCACAAAAGGAGATTTTCTCTCTATTACATTCGGTAAGAAGCAACCTTTTTTCAATCTTTGAAATATGTATTTATACAAAAGGTTCTTAACCCTAAACGGTTGGAATTCTCCTTATTTCTAAAATAGTAAAAATTACAAAATGTAAAATCCGAAACGCTTCACTTGCATCTCCCTTGTCTCTTCGCCATGCTGGCGGAGGCGTTTTCCCTTCTTGTTCTCCAGCTCAGAAACAACTGGTCTTCTAATCATGATCTGTACAAATGATGTGCACAGGTTATCTCATTGGTTCCCGGAAGTGCTGCCTTTTCCTTGCTCAACACATTTAACGCACATGCCCACGAATTGTACCACCAATCTGGACGGCTCTATTAAGTCGTTTGCCTCAAAAATATATAATTTCTTTTCTAAGTGAGGCAGTTTATCTTCCATTCTCCTGTCTTCTGAAGCTATAGACTGTAGCTGCAGACTGGGCTTCACTAGCCACCTATCTATCCGAGTAATATCAATCTGCTTTAATTGCAAGATTTCAGCCCGAGCCTCTTCCATGCTTGTCTTGATATTAAGTTGATGCTTTGCTATATCAACTTGTCCTAAGACTTCAGAGATATTATCTTTTTCGAGGCCTAATGACTCTTTGTCGAGTGAATGAAAATTTTCTTCACAAGCCTTCTTCACCTCCTTAGCCAATCTTTTACTTTAAGCTATGTTAGTCTCCTAGGTCTTCAGTATAATATCGCCTCTGGTTTGATCCGAAGGAGACAATTTGGAGACCATAGATACTCCTTCTCTTGCCGACGACACAACTGCTTCTTGGAAAGTGGCCCGAGCAGCAATAGCCTCTCTCTCCTTTAAACAAATGTTATTTAAGGATTGGTCTACCACCCGAAAATGGTTTCGGACAGCTTCTACCTTAGCGAAAAGGCTTTGCTGTGCTGATCCCAGCTTCTCACGCACCTCCAATGCCTTTGCTTGGAAAACTCTCATATCTACAGCCGTATTTTTAGTCGAGTTTATTCTTGCCTGTAGTTGTTTTACCAGCTCTCCCTGCTGAAAAGCCCATTCTCTACTCGCCTGTGCGTTCTTGTGCATTTCGTCGAGATTGGATTTGAGCTGCTGGATTTCCTGTGTATCACAAACTCTAATCTGCTCAAAACTCTTGTTCATCTCTCTCCTGACATTCTTTTCTACAGAGTTTACTTGATTTTGCAATTGGCTTATCAGAAGATCCTTCTGCTTCAATCGTTCTTTTAAGTTTCCAACTGAAAATTGGTTTGCCGTTGCAAAAGCTCTCAACGAGCTTGCCACATCTGTAGCGAAGTCTTCCTCTTCCAAGGCCTGTCCATCAAATAACACCTTGTGTCTTTTGACAGTTGCATCTTCCCTCTGGTGCGTTTCTCTCTTTACCAAAACCCTTCTTTTCTTACTGAAAAAGAAATCAGAAGGAGGCATCTCTTCAGCCGAAATAGGTGTAAGATCCTCTATGAACACTACCTCGACACTCGGGTTTCCTCTGCTGAACTGTAAAGGCGTGATAGATTGGATAGGGCTGCCAATCTCGGTGAACGGTTGTTTCCCGACCGTGTCAGTAGCTGATTTGCGTGGCGTGGACAATGGCCCTTTCTGAGTCAAAACCTCAGTCTTCTCCCAGCTTTCTTGAGCATCTTGTCCACTGGAGTTCTTTGTTTCTAAACTCTGGACCTCAATTTCCTGTGTATCTGGGGGTGTAGGGATTTCTTTCTGCAAGATCTTCGGAAGGTTATTTCTCCTATGCCTTTGGAAATTATAGAATTGGACCAATTGGTCTGGAGCCAGAGTTTGGACTCGACTCAAAACTTCCCGATATGATCTAGCTCCTCGGAATATATCATCATGAGGAGAATCTTCATGTTCGTACCTTTTCAAATTAGAAGAGGCCATGTGGTTTCCCACGATCTTCTGAGGATCGTGTTTCTTCAACTCAATATTGATGAGCTTAATTTCTTCCAGGGCCGCGGCCTCTACTTTCGAATGACCGAAATTTGATAGTGAAAACCTACCTATCTGCAAGGGAAAAGTAGGCCATACCTTTTTCTGTAGGGCTTTTAGCTCTTTACTGACTCCGCCCAGTACAGTTTGCCGCGCTACTTCTCTGCACACCAATCGGTCTGGTAGAAACTTGGGCAAGGCGTGCTGAGGAACTGAGCAACCAAAAACCCTGACATAGGAAAAATGCTCTTCAATATACCAGTCCGCTATCTTCTCCAGGTTGGCCACTATTTTGTCCGAAATCCTGGGAGGTGGGCACCCATATATGGCGATATGCATTGGCACCACCACATAATTGCAGATTTCATAAAAGAAATCTTTTGCTTTATCTTCCCATAGCTTCGAATGATAAAGATGTATTGCTTCGGCGCTGTTCGGAGTCCAACTCCAGCCCATCAAAGGAAAAGGTGTCATAAAACAAATGGCATCCATAAGGTATGCCGACATATAAAACGAGGCAGGTTGTCCTTTGGCTTTCAACGTCTGGTATTCGGTGATTTCCTTGGCCAAACTGTCTGATAACATCTTGGCCCAATTGAATGAAAAACCCTCTGCAACTTCGTGCATGATCGGTACCCATGATAACAGGAAGTGGGCGGAATTTTCCCTCTCGAAAATTCTACAGAGCATCATGGCCACATACATCATATGAGAGTCTAATGATGCGGTGGCGTATACGCCATGGGTGTCTGCTTTGAATTTCTCGGGGACTAATCTTTGATCAAATCAGGGTAGTTCTTTATGCCTTCTGGGCATTCTTCTTCCTCGAACTTTTTTAAGAAATCGACATTATAACTATGTTTGAATCCTGGGGACAATTTGTACATCACCTGTACGTGTTCTAGGCGGAAAGATCCAACAACTGCTTTTTGCGCATTGTAGATGGTCCTGGTAGCGACGTCAACGTTTTCCAGGGCCCAGCCTATCATGTCGTTATACGGCATGAGCCTCGGCCTTGTAGCTACCTTATGCAGCTCTGATTGGGCTATGTATTTGAGCTTTGTCTCCTGAGTCTCGGTCCCTTCATCGTCTGACTCTTCTGGATAGTTGTTCAGCTCGTATTGTAGGATATCGCAGACCTGCGTCCAAGTTTTTATGGTCTCCACAACTCTCGGTGATGTGTTCGAGAGAACATCCGTGTTTTGGCTCGAGCTCTCACCAATCCCTTTAACCATTTTTCGCGGAGCCATGATAGTAGTAAACGCAACACTGTGTTACCTGTCACAGAAAATGCACAAGACTTATTATCTCACTAAGCTTGCTTTGTGAAAACGCGAATGTAATTCAAAATGAAAATATCTTCTCCGCCTTAAGTGCACCAATTTGCGTATACCTTCACTTACAATGTGTTTACTTACCTTAATGAAAAGATTCAGGCGATGATACATGATCTTATTTGAAATCATTTTTCCTAGATCGACGATTAATGCCATTAATGGTTAGTGTTTCGTGATTAGGAAAAGCATAGATGAAATTTGAATTTACCCGAACTACAACTTGACGAAAACTTAATACGAGATAAGAGTGTTTAATGCATTAATAAATCTCGTTTAACCTGTTAATTAATCATGTTTAACCTTAAATCTTTTCGGGGTTTTGGATCTCGAGATATTGAAAGTCGCTCGAGGTAGGATCCCCGAAATGCGAAATCGCGATGTGATTAATTAACCGTTAATCGTTTTAAATCCTTAATTAATCCGGCTTAATGCTTAAGATATTTCGGGAGTTCGGGTTTCGGAAATTAGGGATACGACAGATGGCGAAGACCCGATTCCTGAAATCGTGAAACTATTATTCGATTTTCTAATTGGGTTTTAGTTTCTTCTTAATTATTCATCATTTCATTCGTTTGGTTAATTAACTTTATTTAAAGTTCTGATAGGTCACTTTCTGGAAGGGTACGTCAGGTATTAGGGGTATACGTGTGTTGTGACTAGGATTCCTCAAACACTTTTCGGATATCGAGACTTTGGAGTTGCTATATGTTGAAATGCCTGCAGTGCGAAACTCTAAAAACCGAAATTTCAAATATAGTCTTTAGTGATTTGACTCTTTAATGTGTAGGCGGCTCCATAAGTTTAAGAGATTATGATCGCTTGATTAGGTGGAAAACTTCATCAACGGTGAGAAACAAATGCACGTTGTTTTTATTTAAACGAGAATGAAATCTATTTTCTAAAGTTTAGAAATAAATATATGTTACAACAGTTTGGATTAGAATTGTCGTAAGACTTATGGATAGGATGAATGACATGCTATGACCAAGAGGGGGGAAGCCTAAGGAAGTCACATTATTAAATAGATTTGTAATAGGAAAGGCAAAAGAATCCACTACATATTTGAGTAACTTTGATTAAAGTCCCTTGTGATCGACATTTTTGTTGATGTTCAACTTACTAATAGCTTGATTGATATCCTTGGGAGGAAATACATGACAAGAGGTAGGAGAAAAGGTATAAGGGTGGGGGATTGGTCATATACGCCAAGGGGAGTTAGCATGAGAGATCCAAGTAAAAGGAGCAATGTCCAAGGGGGGAGACTTTTCTTGGAACGAGGGTCAGTTAGAAGGTCTTAGGGGATGTGCAGAGGGCATCTAAAAGTTCAAGAAAATCACGTTTCTTGCATTGTAGGAGATGACAATACTTGTTATAAATCACTGGAATAGAGGAGCAATGATGAGTAAGAGAAAAACCAAAGTTGTTTGTACCTAGTCTTACATTAGTCATTAAACCAATGATTCATAAGACAAGTACTAGATGACTGAACCAACATAGGGTGGTAGGAGATGTGGGTGAAAGAGTAAAGGGAAACTTCCTAGAGGATGTGGGATAGAAAATCTTTTTTTGCGGTAGTAGTAGGAAGGTAATAATAGTTAAGAATAGGTCGAGCTAGATGGGTAACATAAGCCATGGCATATAAATTGTCAAAATGGATAGTAGGATAGTGAGAGTTAGATGACCTTGATAGAGGTGGAGAGGAGGAAGAGGAGTTGGAGCTAGAAAGGGTGAAAACCAAATAAACATGATTGCCAAAGGGGTGTGCATGAGACATGGAAGTTTCAATATGAGCAATCAAAGTCTTGTAAGTGAGGAATAGTCAACAACATTGGTACTTCCACTATAGGGAAAGTACATGTATTTGCTGAAATCGAAAAAACAGGGGAGCACATCAAGAAAAAGCATACAGTGAAACTCACCCAACTAAAGAAGATGTCTCTCGTAAGTTGTGATTGGATTCTACCCACCCATTGAGTATCTCTTTAGTTCAAAATCCTCTAACTCCACTTTGTGCAGGCAAAGTTCATCCTTAATGAGGTCATGAATTGGTGTTTAACACGTCCTTGTGTATGTATTGAAGTTACCTAGGAGAATGATGTCATCCGAGAGAAGAATGTTACGATAACTCCAGGTATAAGTTAAGGTACAAGTCACCATTTGCATGAACTAGAAAGGTTGAAAAAAGCTAGGGAAAGTAGCAAACTACAAAGACATCTTGAAGCTAGAGGGGGTGTGGTCCCCTCTTGAGTCTTGACTTGAAGCCACATGTATCTAGAATGCTCATTAGAGGTTTTTAATGAAAACACATACTTAAAACAATCACGCATAAGATAGATAACACCTTACAGCTTCGAACACCCTTTGATCTTTCTTTCTCACACTTGAAAGCTATGATCCAATGACATCTTGTTGTTAGCTTTTGGGGTTACACTGAAAGTGTTTACACCATGCTTGGGGGTGCATGGTGTGTTGACTACCGTTGGTTGTACCATGATGGACATACACATTGGAGATAATTTACTCATGGATTACTATGCCTTGATTTGATGCTTATGTGGCACACTTCCTTAGGAGGTTGGAGACCTATGTGGCTTAGTGACTTTCTTCATGGGGTGCACACATGGAGAGCTTGGTTGTGTGCTTGGGAGGACAACCCACTTGGAGGAGTGTTTGACATCTAGGAGGAAGGCATTGAGCCCTAGGTAGCATTGGGACATTTGGTTGCTTGCATGGAGGTTGTATTTGACTTGAGGATGCTTGGGTTGAAGAGTGTTCATGTAGGTGTGTGGACCTCGAGGTACGGCTTAGGAGGGAGCGTTAGAGCATTGGTGGCCTTTAGAGGAGGAGCATTGGACCTTTCTTGAGGATTCTCACCTTGGGACCCTTGCTTGGTGGACATGCATAACTTGGAGCTTGACATGTGTCACTTAGAGTTGGAGTGCTTCAAATGTGGACCTATCTAGTGTTTAGTTAGACTGGTTGTTGTGGACATGGTCCACTTTATTATTGTTGTCCTCCCTCACCTTTCATATAAATAAAGGGAGGAGAGAGTCTTTTCATTCATCATGGTGATCACAAGCTTGTGTTAGAGATGTGGTAGTGAGAGTGAACTTGTCTCTTTCATTGTACTCTTCTTCATTATACTTTTCCTTCTTTGTTGTGAGCGCTAGGGTTCTTGATGAGATTTAAGAAGACTAGGGTTAGGGTTTGCTCTAAGAAAAGGGAAGCTAGGGTTTGGGAGAAACCCTAGAGGAGCAAAGGGAGCACTTGATCTTATAGTTCTTATGAGAGAAGAAGACTAGGGTTTTGTGGCATTTGGAAACTCTAGTACTATTTGGAGTGCTTGATGTGGAGAAAATAGAGGGAGACTATCTTGTACACTTGTGGGATGGAAGTGTAGGTGATGAAGAAGACTTGCCGGTGTGTAGTATTTTCTTATTGTGGATCTTTGGTGTGGCAACCAGCTTTAGTTGGGAGAGATTCCTAGCTAGGAGGAGTTGGTGGCTAGGGTTTTCTATTTTGGTTTATACCCTAGCTAGGGTTTGGAGAGCTTGACTTGTACCAGCTTGTATTAAGCAGTTGGTGTGTACTTGTACTTCATCATATAAAGTATTCCAGCTGTCCAAACTTTGTGTACTTGTAGATTTGATTTTCAGCTTATGTTATCTTGAGTAGTTTCTAGTGCTGGCACGCATGTTGATTTGACATAATATTGAGCAGATTTTATTAAATGATTTAACAAACATATAGAAGCTAAACATGTATTTACTGTTGTAATAAATCTCCTATTATAAGTTATTTTCAGATCTATTATATGCTTGAGAAGTGTGGCCTAAGGGCTGGACTTGTTCTATTGAAGTACACTTGTTTAGTATTTATTTTCTTTGGATGACTTGTGTATTTGTTTGAAGAGAACTAAAGTATTTGCTGCTATAATTTAATATTTCAGATTCAGCCCTAAGGTTGAAAGTTCACAAGGAATAGATATGGGAAACCTCAAGGTTGAGGCGGAATTTCTGAATTTGAGTTAATTTCCCTATAACGAAATTTCAACATGGTTTTGGAGCTGATTTCACTGAAATCACTCTCTTGGTGAAGAGGGAGTTGGGTGTTTCAGAGGTTCTGTACCTGGGAGAGGTGCTTGACCTAGTACAGGTTTGGTACTTCCCAAACCTGCTCTCAAAAATATTTAGGTTGTTGATTGAAGTGCAACCCTAGGGGCACTTAGAAAGGTGGCCCATTGTCACCGCAACAACTCTTCTTCTCACTATAGGCCAACTCTCCTTTGGCGCAAGTGGGGAAATCCCTAGAAAATATGTTTATGATATGCTTATAATTAAATGGATGGTGGATTGCCAAGACTAGTGTCTATCCAATTGGTGATAGAGTTAGGATCAATAATCAAGAGGGTGATATTTGCGATTCCAACAATTCTTCTAAAATTTTAACTAGATTTTGGGCAAAATTAGTCGGAAAAATATGGCCAGAAAAAGTTCCAAATCATAACATGTTTAGACTATTGCTTTATCACATTGGTGGGATTTGTTGATGGTACCTTGGAGCATTGGATCGACTTGGGGGGATATATCTTCATGGAGCCCTTTCTCTTCTTGGCATTAGATTATTTGATAGAGGTCTTTGGTTGGGGGAATCTCACTTCTCCTTGGTTGGATGATTATGCTTGCTGATTTGGTGGTCTTCTCACATGTGCTTTCCTTGTGATCACTCCTTGGTTGCACATTTGATGGTTATGGAACGTGCTATCTCATCATCGTGTAGTTATGGTATATTTATTTATCTTAGATGTGCTACATCTTGTTCTTGGATGATGGTTCTAGCCCCCCAAGGGGTTAGATGATGGTGTTAGGAGGTAGATGTTTCATGATGTTTTTGGAGTTTTCTAGTGACTATATGTGATGATGTTGTATTATTTGTGTCACTAGGAGGGGTTGTTCTACATGGTCCTCTTATGTTGGATGTGAGGTGGGGACATACTTGATGATTGAATGGGTTAGCATTTTTTATTTTCCCCTTCTCTTATGATGTTGATGTGGTTGGATGATGCATGTTGTGTTAGTGCATTTTTCCATGGTGGGATTTCCCTAGGTGATATGAATTAACATTGTAACATTTTCTATACATCACCTAGATGGAATGTGTTTAATGATGTTAGTACCCTTATATGTGTTATTTCCTAAGTTTGAGTTAGATGGGGGGGGTACTACATACATATTTGGTGATCAAGCCTTTTTCTAAAGTTTGACGAGGTATTGATCATGTAATAGTCCTTTGATGGTGCGCCCTAGGTTCAAGCCTAGGTTGTGCTTCTATTTTATCATTGTGTTGTTATCATGGTGGGGTTATTGCTAGGGAGAACAACTTATTTTCATGGTACAACACTTGTTGGAGAACACCCCCTTATTGGCACACGTGTTCATGTCGATTTTATCAGCGGGTGAGTATTGGGAGGTTGGACTATGGTTTTATTATAGAATTAACCTTTGTGCACATTGTTGAGGTTGATTTAAGCATTCAATGGTTATTTTAATCCATTTTATCTAGAGTAAGGTCAATTGCTTGAGCTACCTACTTCACTTGGAAACTATTCACACTTGGAGGGGTTTATTTGGAGGAGACTTAGTGATTTTGATGGAGCACTCCCCTCTTCGGCACAATTTTCAAGGCATGAATGGTTATTCTATTGTTTGTTGGAGGATGACATACATTTCTAGGGTGCACCTTCCCTTGGTTGGTTGAGCATCATTATGGAGGTGGTTATCGAGGAGTATCTTACTATTTGTTTATCCTACTTTGGACACTTCTCTAGGGAACCCTTACCTTGTGCACATGGTATTGGGAAATCAGTGGACAGATTTGCAAAACAACAAATGGTTTTGGCACATGTTTTGATGGAAGCTAACCACTTTGGCACTTCTTCCTAGGGCACACTTCATATGAAAATTATTTTATTGATTGTGGATGGCTGAGGTCATAGTCACCTGGTTTGTGTTGGTGTTTGAATTTGACAACATTAAAATTTGATAAAAATTCGCTTGGTTAAAAACATCCGATAAAATTCACCATTTAATTCAACTATATATATATATTTGATAAAAATTTGCTTGGTTAAAAACATCCGATAAAATTCACCATTTAATTCAACTATATATATATATATATATCTATGGGTGTTTGAATTTGACAACAATAAAATTCAATAAAAAATCTCTTGGTTAAAAATATCCAATATAATTTTATCGGATATTTTTAACCAAGCGATTTTTTATCAAATTTTATTGTTGTCAAATTATTGTTGTAATATACATACATACATACATATACTAAGGCCTCCATTCTATATATATATATATATAATGGAGGCCTTAGATTATACCCTACAAGAATTACAGGCTGAGGCCTCAAGAGATAAGAATTTGTAGATCGGAAGGGTGGGCCATCAGATGATGTTATATAACTTATATAAAATTATTAATATAATTATATAACTCACATTTTTAATATATAATATAATTATGTAAAATTGTAAATATATTACATATGAAATTTAATAAATATGTAATAATAGATAAATTTTGTATTAAAGAATAAATAAATATAATAAGAACTTAACTTTATAACAAAACCAACAAAATAAATATCATATATCATATGAAATACGTTGACGTTGCGTGACTAGAAGTTTAGAACTAGGATATAAAATTAAAATTGTTAAATCCATCCATCGTTAATAAGTTGTAAGTCTCGAGTGAACACATTCCCTAGACGGAGTCACAGAGATTTTGTCCATTTGCCAAAATGCAACCAAACCAGTCGAGGCATTAGTCTGTGATGTTCGAAGACTCAAGAGGCATCTTGAATGCTACTACACAAGCATAATATCCATCCCAATGGCAATCATACGATGGCAATCCATTCCGATGGCAACCATATGATGCAAAGAGCTAGAATGTTCATTCATATTTGTAAGCAACACTTATTAAAAACATAGTAAAAATCAATTACTAAATGATGGCTCCATTGAATGGCGAACTAAACTGCTGAACCTTATTGAATTTGTACGGCTGCTAATTAAATGTGCCGAATTTCGAATTTGATCCTTGAAATTCGATGAATGTGGTGACTTAGGTTGAGGTAGTTACGTGGCACAGTGTTCTAGAGTGCACCTCTCCTAGGTTCTCACTCATCATTGTTGTATGGATATTTCAGCTACACTTGACATCATTTGACCTTTATTGGAGAGCGCCCTCACCTCTTTGACTTGGCATCAATATTATTTTATTTGGAGGTTGTTGTGGAGGAGTTTTCTTGGAAGCCAAGTTGCTCTTGGAGTGACACGTGTGGCACATTGAATGCATTTACTTGGTCTTCTTTCTATTTTTGGAGCTATCTTGGAGGGTGCACATGTGGAGACATTCCACTTGCTATTTTGGGAGTTGACCACTTCTTTTCTTGTGGAGCGCTCCATCAAGTTGGCACTTTGCACATTCATCCATGGATTTTGTTGCCTTGAGATTTTCACATGTGGATTGGTTGCATGCATCTTGTGGACCACTTGCGATTTTGGGATGCTTGTTATGGAGCATTCTCCTAGGAGGATTATCATATTGTTTTCTCACTCATGCATCTTGGAGGGCGTACTTAGTGAGCTTTTCTAGGTGGACCTTGGAGCACATCCTCCCATGTTGAAGATATTTTATAAATTTAGTATACTTTGCATGCATGCATTTTGGAGGGCACTATCTATGTGGACCTATAGCATCTTGACTTGGTTATTATGCCAATTTTTGGTGGTATGCCCTCTCTTGGAGATAAATGACGTAATTTTGTTCCTATTTTTGGATGAGGGTGAGCTGTCTTAGAGAGGCTTGTGTCTGTTAGAATATTGTGCTCATTTCACCATAGACAATGCTACACCATTGTCACCCAACCATAGGTACAAAGCCACCCTCGAGCACCTTAACCTTTGCTAGATAGAATGATTCGGGAAGCCACACTAGAACCAGTAGATAAACCAAGAGAGCGCACCTTCTCCAAGGTAGCGCACAAGTAAGACTACCAAAAAGGTTGAACAAGAGTGTGCTGCACCACTGCAGCAGCTGCTGCTCCTCTTCTAAACTTGCGCACTACTTCTGCTGCTACTGCACTTCTAAGATATGCGCACCAACTGAGTGAGTGTGTGTTTTTCCAAATGAGTTAAAGTGCCTTCTATTTATACTAATCTAGCCAGGTGAACATGTGTCTCTTCAAGCAGGGCCGACCTATCCTTTTCTGCATATAATAATTCAATATTACTTATTCTACCGAGCCGACTTGTCTACCAAGGTTTTCACACATCTGTTTAGGTTTTCTCTTGCTTCCAGAATATTCTATTCTAGTCAAAGGTTTATCCATGGAGGTTAATACCTCTCGTAGCTACCAAAACATCAACAGTGTCCACATATCTTGACATGGTCAACCTAGTTGCATCTAACAAACCTAGTTGCTGCCAGAATAATATGGCATCACCTTCATGGCAATGTTTTAGAATGGCACCCCTAGCTTTCCAAGGTTAATTTTCTGCAATAGTTTTTAGCAAGTTAAGGATGATTTATGGCATGCATAGCAGCCCTTGGCACATCTTCTTACATTTGCCCTCTTAGATCCATTCCTGTTTGACTCCATTCTACCCAAGATTTGGTGGGCATCAGTCTTGGATTTTGTTCTCACCCATGGCTACACCCATGTCGTGAGCATCATCATTACTATCAGCATTATCCATCCATCTCACATGGCATGGGAAAGACCTACATGGTCTTGCAGACCGATAGCATCACCATAGCTACAAAGGCTATCTCATGATCACCCAGATCATATTACGAGCAACACCATCACAATCATACAGGTTCTCGACTACGCCACTAGCGTACTAGACTATCTCACTGGTGTAGCAACAACTCGACATACCAGACCATCTCACTGGAGTAGCCTACAGCTCGACATAAAGCCTACAACTCGGCACAAGGCCTACAACTCAAAATGAAGCCTACAACTCGGCATGAAGCCTACAACTCAGCACAAGGCCTACAACTCGGCACAAGGCCTACAACTCAGCACAAGGCCTACAACTCGGCACGAAGCCTACAACTCGGCACGAAGCGTACAACTCGGCACGAAGCGTACAACTCGGCACAAAGCCTACAACTCGACACAAAGGCCTACAACTCGACATGAAGCCTACACGATCCTTCTTTTCGAATTCTGCCATCAACTCCCTCTAACTGAGAGAATCCTCGAACCATGCTTCCATCTGCTGCATGCCCCTATGCATCCTGCAAAGTGTCACAAAACCTTGCTTCTTCCTGATCGCTGACTCCCTCTGAAGTTTGACTCCCTCTGAGTCCTTTCAAGTCTTGCTTTCTGTGGTAACCTTCTTGGAATACGTAGGATAACCTGCCCGAAACAGGAACAACAAGAGAAAAAATATTTCCAATATAATAGCATTTTATATAAGAACATATCGATTTCATGGTAATTCATTATAGCATTACAAAGGTGTCTTGCCCAAGAACAAGAAAAAGAAATATCTCCTAGAGGAGATGTTAGTTCATATTGCAATTAAAGTACAATAAGCATTTATATTAATAGTACATGCTACTAAGTATTCATTTGTTCCTAGCATTAATAAAATCTAAAGGATTGCAATACTTAAGCAACAATAAAAATATCAAACCTGATATGCAAACCTGGAGTTTGGCTATTGTTCTGCTTGAGTTTCTTTTCTTCTGAGACAAGTATTCTTTCCAACCTGGAGAGTGTGTTGTTCCTTTGAATCTATTAGATTTGAGATCTTTCTGGCTCTATGATTGCTTCTTGGACAAAGATCCCTTCTCTTTCCAGAGATTTAGATCTGCAGTAGTTTCTTTTTATTGTTTCTCCTACTCCATGTTCATGTGCTTGGAAGCTCCAAAAAAATCAAACTCTTCATCCTTTGATGCCTACTCTTCAGTCTATGGTTCCAAATTTTTCCCTTTGTTCTTTGCAAGGATGATGTCAATCCTTGTCTTCCATGCTCTACCAAGATACCATGCTTCTGTTGCGCCACTCTGATTTTATGGAGGAAGTCATGACTGTCTTTGACTTTGACCTTGACCAGTCTTTTGACTTTGACTAGTCAAACCTTGATTTTGACCAATCACATGTTGACTTTAACCCAAAAAATCAACTTTGACGTTTTTGATGGCTGAGGGCACCAGGAGATGCGTTGGGTTAGGGCGCACTAGGATATCCAAGAATTATGCCAAACGCTTCACTTAAAGTGCCCGAACAATCAGGTTATGGTTTGTTGCTGCTGCAAGATCATAAACCGTAGTTGCAACTGCAATTGTGCTACAACGAGCTTGACAAAGAGCTGCGTATCTACCTTCCAATGGTTAGACTGTTCCGAAGGTGGTGTGGGCCCATAACCTGCTAGAATATTGTGCTCGTTTTACCATAGACAATGCTACACCATTGTCACCCAACCATAGGCATAAAGCCACCCTCGAGCACCTTAATCTTTGCTAGATAGAATGATTCCGGGAAGCCACACTAGAACCAATAGATAAACCAAGAGAGTGCACCTTCTCCAAGGTAGCGCACAAGTAAGAGTACCAAAAAGGCTGAACAAGAGTGTGCTGCACAATTGCAACCACTGTTGCTCCTCTTCCAGACTTGCACACTACTTTTTCTGCTATTGCACTTCTAAGATATGTGCATCAACTGAGTGAGTGTGTGTTTTTCCAAATGAGCTAAAGCGCCTTCTATTTATACTAATCTGGCCAGGTGAACAAGTGTCTCTTCAAGCAAGGCCGACCTGTCCTTTTCTGCGTATAATACTTCAATATTACTTATTCTGCTGAGCCGAATTGTCTTCCAGGATTTTCACACATTTGGTTAGGTTTACTCTTGCTTCCAAAATATTCTATTCTAGTCAAAGGTTTATCCATGGAGGTTAATACCTCCCGTAGCTACCAAAACATCAACAATGTCCACATATCTTGACATGGTCAACCTAGTTGCATCTAACAGACCTAGTTGCATCTAACAAACCTAGTTGCTGCTAGAATAATAAGGCATCACCTTCATGGCAATGTTTTAGAATGGCACCCCTAGCTTTCCAAGGTTAATTTTCTGCAATATTTTTCAGCAAGTTAAGGATGATTTATGGCATGCATAGCAGCCCTTGGCACATCTTCTTACATTCACCCTCTTAGATCCATGCCTCTTTGACTCTATTTTGCCCAAGATTTGGTGGGCATCGGTCTTGGATTTTGTTCTCACACCATTCACTTTTCAATAAATCATCTTGTGCCTCCATTCCATAGCCTTAGCAATCCTACTTAGGAAGCCCCCCCTAAGTTGGAGAAGAGCCAATCAAAAGAGAGAGGAAGAGCTGCTGAGGTGACAATAGGTAGCCTTCCTAAGTTGCACAAAACTAACAGTTTGGTGATTGGGACTTTACATTATATAAGGTGCTAGATTTTGTTGTAACACAAATGATTCTTGAATAGATGGGCCTTCCTCAAAAGGAGCCCACCACTCTATTTGGTGAGAATCAAAGCACCATTTAGCTTGTTCATAATCTTGTGGATCATCAAAAAAACAAAGCAGTAACACATTGAAATCTGGATGCACAACATTTGGTAGCTCCATTCTCAATGACTTGTGCCAATCTTTGTATGTTTGACAAACAAGCTTGCTAACATCTTGACAAAACCTCTGCTAGAGGCCACCTTGACTAGCTTGCAGAATCATTTTTGTATGGGAGATTTTCCATTAAGGGAGAATGTTATGTAATGTCTCCTCTCCTTGGCCCTGTTCAACTTAAGGGGGGATGTTGAAAATAGTGTAATCTTCACTTTTGGCCACGACTGACCTTATCTTGTATCATTATTACATTTGTTGGTTTGGATAAGGTCAACCTTGTACTCATAGGCTTGAAAACCCTATTGGGGAAAGCACCTACCCTTGAGTTGAGTATAAATACCCAACTCTCATTCGTATTTTATCATTCAAGTGATACATTCATTCTTCTAATAAAGTGAATTGCCTAAGGGCACTTATCAAGTATTATGCTCTCTCTTATGTTTGGTATTCTTTCACTCTCTTGTGCACTTGTTCTTGGGTTGTTTTCTCTCTTTGGGGTTGTGGTCCTCTTGTGTGATATCTCTTCAAGTGTTGCACTGCCCCAGTGCTGATTATTTCTCACTTTATTACAGAATTAGGCTTTGTGATGTGTTGATTACATTCATTTCACTTTATCTCTTGTGAATCTCAAGAATTTGGCTAATAGGCATTTATTCCACATGGAAATGACACCGTTGAGCAACTTTGCATGAGATGAACTCTTTGTTGTTCATTTCTTGATAAAGTTTAGTGTCTTATTTTGTAAGTGGTTACATTGATACATGCATTGGTTCCACGTAATTTCATGTTTATGTGTAGGAACAGGTCTAGTTTGGCTCTAAGGTTATGCACTTTGTCTAAGAAGAACACAACTGTATTAGTTCTCAGCTTATCAACCTCTTTCTGTACTCTGCTTTTCACATTTAATAAAATTTTAAATTTAGATGGAAAAGCTTAGCGATGTTGAAAATTCTCTAAAAATAGAGAAAAGTACGTAAGTAATGAAGAGGGAAGCCATGTAATGATATGTGTAAACGAGGCCTACTTGAACCCTATTTATACTTGTCAAGTAGTCCTTGTTTAGGTCACCTGTGCAATCTATTGCAGGGTGGCCTATGTTGAGTTTAATGCAGTCTTGCAATAGGTGGGGCTATATCCCTCCTATATCATCAAAATTTTCTCTTATTTTTTGCGAACTTAGGCTAAGGATGCACAGGGCTAATTTTGGTTTCACAGAAGTCCTCTTATTCATGGTTATAACATGTGTAATTGAAAGCCCCATGGAGGTCCGAACTGATCATCTCCCCATGTGTACCTGTCCAACATGGTACCCGTCTGTCGGGCATGATCCTGCACATCAACAACTACGCCCTCCAGGGGCTCATAAGTCACAGGGATCATAGCAATGTCAATCACATCTCATCATCAATATTATTAAACATGTGCATAAAACCCCTTTACCCCAGTCTAGTGCTCAAAGACATTATACAAGTCTGCAATGCAAGTTTGGAGGCGGTGTTAGGACGTCCTATTGGGCTAGTGCCTACTGGAAGAGGGATGTCTCTGGAAAGGTTTAAATCCAAGTCATGCAAGTGGGTGAGGTGGATGGGGATGCCTGGGCAAAAGGTGTAGTGATAGTAGGGATGGGTTACTGGTGGGTGCCTTAGTGGAGGGTGAGCTACACCTGTCATGGATGCAATGTTTCCAAGCCCATTCATGCTTTTTATCTTCATTCTTTTTCTTCCAAGATGCTAGTCAAAGGATACTGCCTTGGCTTGGTGACCAGTGGTGGCAATGTTAGCCACAAGCATTTCACGGAAATGAGAAGGCTCGCTCGTGATGAGACCCCCTTTCTCTCGGCTATGCCACCAAGAGCCACTACCCTGGCGTGGTGACCAGATGCTGGTAGTGTCATACCGCTAGATGCTCATGGACCTAATAGGCCGGCTCGTGATGAGACCCCCTATCCTTTAACCAGGTCTTGTTTTATTTTTTTTTATCTTTTTATTGCTTTTTTCTTTCAAGAAGCTAGTCAAGGGACACTGCCCTGGCTTGGTGACCAGAGGTGGCAGTGTTACCCACAAGTACTTTCATGGAAATGAGAAGGCTGGCTCGTGATGAGACCCCCTTTCTCTTGGCCATGCAACCAAGAGCCACTACCCTAGCGTGGTAACCAGCTGCTAGTAGTGTCATACCGTTAAGCACCCATGGACCTAATAGGCTGACTCGTGATGAGACCCCCTATCCCTCAACTAGGTCTTGATTTATTTTTACGGTTCCCTCTGTTTCTTGCTGAGAAGCTTTTTATTGCGTTCTCGGGGATCCCTGGGTGAAGCATCTCGAGGTTTTATTCTTAGGGTTTTATTGTCAGCTGCTTTTACCCCCCAGGCCTTTAGCCCATTTTTCCCACAAGGTAAGGTACAACCCCTAAATGATTGGCTAACCCTATGCCTAGACCAGTGCAAGGGGATGGGTGAGCGAGAAATAAGATGGAAAGTGGTATGTATGACGGGAATGGGTGATGGCTTTTCAGAAACCTCCCTGGTGGCAACTCAAAACCTATGGACACAAGTTTGTTAGGGCATCCTGTCATTCCCCCCAGACATGGTCAAGTGGACAAGCATAAGATCCAAGCACCCGTTAGAAACAAAGGAATCAAATGCACATATTCAAAAGTTTTGAGGATCAAAGTGACACATACCATGATACCCAGACTCATTACCTCATGGAGCAAGAACCATCTCTGATGCAGGACCAAGCCGAAGGTGATGGATGCTGCTGCTACTGCTGACAAAGTGGAGGCGCTGAAAGGGAGAAAAGATGGGCCCTCCAGGGCCATGCTCAAGTCGATCTGGCTCTCGGTACTCCATGTCTAGGACCTGTGGGCCTCGAGACATAATCTCCTAGTTATCCTTGAAAGTGGGGGATAACAGTTGGGTTTCGTCTTTTTCTACCTTTTTGTGCAAATGAATGTAATATTCTTCATCTTTGACATGTTTTCATACCGAAGATTTAATTAGCCAAATAGATGGATCGTCGCTTTTCACATTGTGTAGGCATGTTGAAGTAGGGCTTCCTTAGATGTTTAATTACAAGAGAGTGCAAAGCTTCAACATTGAACCATGTCAACCAAGATTGTTTTTTTGGGAGAAATCCCTTTGCCTATTTTCACTATCAAAATGATTGTTGTTCTCTTTTAATATTAAGAGGAGTTAGGTAACTATAAATGGAAGACAACATCCATGGAATACATGGACTTTAAAAAGAGCACAAAAAGAAGGTGAGTAATAATATTGCAACCCATTGTAGTTTAAAAAAAAAACTTTCTTTTCCAACATATATAATCTTCATTTTGTTCGGCGTTCCCTTCCCCTGTTTCGGGGGTATGCTAGTAAACTTAGGATAAAGGGATGGTCGATTTGTTTTAGTGGGTGGTGGATGACCTTTTTTTCACCATAACTTATGATAAGGTGGTTTCTTTACATGAGGAGACATTTCCCTTTATCCATTTGATATATTATACTATAATCATTAAAAGGAGATGCCGATTTTAATAAAAAAACTTTCACATACCAAGTGCTCCCATTTTAGGATGTCACTTTAATTCCCTTTTAAGTGCCTTCGCCATGCACCCCCTTGATGTGGGTTTAATATGATATTCACCTTTGTCCTTTTTTCCATGGTTAGAGAGTAAAGGGAGAGCCTTTAATAGTATAAAATAACTTTCTTTTTTAAACACTTGGGATATAACTTTATATGCTTTTTTATTTGCCCGCTTAGACTTGTTTTGTCGAATCCATGTAAAACCTCCTGGATTGAACATTTCCGCCACATGGGTTTTGTCCAGTATGTGATTTGTTTGCACTTTGCCGCTGAATTTTTCCTTGCATGTCGTGGAGTGACCTTCCTTTTGCCATGTTTACCAATAAATGTGCCCGCGTGACCCTTTGACAACTGATTTTTGCTTATAACCTGACCTTTTTCCAAAATTTCAATGTGGCATGTCAAGTATGCATGATGACGGTCAATATGAGCCCCTATTGTATTTTCGGCCCCGGGATCTGTTAAGTTTGTAGCTCGGATGGTATTAATCTCCTAGTCATGTTAATTTTCTTAAGTGAAATGTGACTAATTAAAGTGGTTAAGTGAAAATTAAATATTTCCTAAGTTTAACTTAGGCAATGTCACTTATTAATCACTTTAGTTACTTTCCTTTCTAGAAGAGTCTAGATAAGATGTAGTGAACCCTTGATTAGATCATGATCATTGATGAGGAGGACTTGAGATTTAATCTCAGCCCTTAATTCCTAGGTTGAAGATCTAAAAGAAGGAGAGGCGACTTGAGGGAGATTCAATTCAGATTTGACTCATTGAGTTGTGGGTGATACCTAGAGGGTTTTGCTGCAAATCAAAAGAGGAAAAGAGAGGGTTTCTCTCTTGAATATTGCAGGTGCCAAGTAGACAATGTGAAGGAGAAAATGGGTTGAGCCTTAGGGAGATGCCATTTCTTGAGGCCGTGACTGAGTAGAAGAAAAGGGCCGATATGTTAGTGTTGAAGCCAAGTGAGGTCGATCTGATGATTTAGAAGGTGAGTGCAGGTGTAAGGGCTGAGTATAGGGTAGAGTTTGGTGCCTATGTTGAATTTTAATGCTTAGCTCATGCACATGTATTTTATTTTATTTAGCATGTACTTGAACCATAAACAATACAACAATACCATACACAAGTGCTGCAATAACCAAGATCACAAGAAGAATAACCATGCACAAGAACACAAGAAGTATCTTGGGAAAACCCTTCTCAACCAAGGGAAAAACCCAACAATCCTTTGCTATATTCTCAAGAGAAGATCCACCACACCATAGACCTTAGCACACAAGAGGGTGCTTACAAAACCTAGAAACTTTCGCCCTAGAAAGATGCCCACTTCAGTCGTACAAGTGCTTGCTGAAATTATGAGATGACAAGTGAGTGAGTGTGATCCACAATGGGGATCCACTCTTATTTATACAAGACTTGACACAACAAAAGGTGTGTTTATTGGCACAATAGGGCCGACTTCTATAACTCAAAAATATAATTAATCTTTACACAATATTAATTATCTTTCACATGGTGGGGCCGACTTGTACCCTTTACAACATAAATTAGGGTTCCAACAAATTTTACTCTCAAACAATATAGCAAGGATCTCTCTCATCCTCTAGTGCTCAGCCACTAGGGACATGTCCACCTGTACTCAGCCATAGGGACGTCACACTCAACAGATTAACTCAACTGAGTCCACATGAGTACCACCTGGAGAACCATCTCAAGCCGACTCAACTAAGTCCATAGGAGTACAAGGCAGGAGACCATCTCAAGCCGACTCAACTCAGTCCAGAGGAGTACAAGGCAGGAGACCATCTCAAGTCATCTCAACTCAGTCCAGAGGAGTAGACAAGAGACCACACGTCATCACAACTCAGTCCAGAGTCTGATGCACACCCATCACATGGGCACACTCAACACTTGGGCTCTCTCTCACAGATGTCTGAACTTAGTCCAGAGGAGAACGATCTGGAGGATGTCTCATGAAGCTGCAATCAACAACAACCTAGTGGTGGAAGAGGCTAAGCCATAGCCTAGCCGTTGCATACATACTTAGATTGTAGGGTTGTGAGAGCCCATGACTTCACCTACAACCATCTAAATTGCAGATTACAGACAAGAGGCAGAAACTTGAATATAGAGGTTCAAATCTGTTTATTTCCAGGCATATTTTCTTTGTGTATGAAGTTGCCAGGTTTGGCATAGTTGTGATTTTTTTTTTTTCTGATCCGCTGAAGCAAAGAATAAACCCTCGTTTGCTGGTTTTCCCCGGAGGTTGGGGTTTCCACGGTATATCTGGTGTTGATATTTTCTGTGTATTTGTTTGTGATTTATTCCGTTGTGCATGCAAGTTTTTGACTCAGTAAATGTTACAGATTTATAGATCAGATTATAATTTGTTGTTGTTCTTTTCTGTGTTAATAAAATCTATTGAAATCTGAAAGTAAGGGTGCTAACTTCTAAGTCTTAGAAAAATAACATGGTATTAGAGCAGTTCCTCTGATTGAACACATAGGTCACAGAAATTTACAGACAGTTGAAAAGGAACTTGATACAACAAATCTCTTCAGATTTAGTGCAGATCTCTTCATATCTAGTACAAATCTGACAAATCTAGTTCAGATCTAGTTTACAGTCAACAAACCTTCTTCAATTTACAGATTTCAGGTCTCCATGGATACCAGCATGAGGTATGAGGACAGATTGGAGGGAGCCTCCAACTATCTTCAATGAAGGTCAGGATTGCAACAGTGTTCAAAGAGAACAAGCTGTGGGCTCTTGTCGGTACTACAATTACTGTGCTGTCAAATGATACAGTGGCTTTGGACCTCCGTGAGGTAAAAGAAGCTAGGGCGCAGAGGATCTTGTTGGACAGTGTCAATGACCATCTGATTCCACATCTTGCTGAAAAGAAGACAACTAAAGAGATGTGGGATGCATTGACAAAGCTGTATCAAAGTGATAACCGGAATAGGAAGATGGCTCTCAGGGTCAAGCTACACAACACGAAGATGTCTAGGGGTGAGAGCATGGCATCCTATCTTACAAAGCTAACGCAGGTTCATGACGAGCTAACAGCTGTAGGGGATACTGTTCCGGATGATGAGCTGGTTTGAATAGCCTTGAATGGCTTTGGAAAGCAATGGGATGTGTTTGTCAAATGTATGGTGGGCCGTGAGAAATTGCCTACTTGGGAGAGGCTATGGGATGACTTTATACAGGAAGAGATCCAGGAGGGGTCTCAATGTGGAGATCAGAGGAAGAAATCTGAGGATGAGGAGAACCTTGCCTTAGCATCAAAGAAGGGTAAGAACAAAAAGGGTGCTTCTTCTAAATAGGATGGTAAGAAGAAGGTTGACACCAACAAAGTTAAATGCTTTGCGTGCCATTAGCTTGGACACTTTGCCAACCAATGCCCAAACAAGAAGAGGAGCAAAGCCAAGAAGGGGACGACTGCTACAACATAAGTGGAAGCATTTGCAGCCAAGTTTGAGGATGAATTTTCAGTCATAGCGTGCCTATCTAGTTCCATGGTCACATGCACTTGGTATATTGACAGTGGTGCATCTTACCACATGACAGGGGTTTGTGAGTACTTCAGCAAGCTTGACGAGAGTACTTCGGATGTATACATTACACTTGGTGATGATGCAAAGCAAAACCAACAGGGATTGGAACTGTAAAGTTTCAGAGGGAGTCAGGTAAACCTTTGTCTATTAGTGATGTACTTTTTGTTCTTGGTTTAACGAAGAATTTAATCTCTGTCTCACAGTTGGAATACAAGGGATATGTGGTCACTTTCCAAGATGGGAAGGTGTACATACATCCAAAAGGTTCTAGCGCAAGCATGTGGTTGAGATTTGGGGGAGCTTTGGCACAGACAAATGACACATTTACATCCTGGAGCACTCAAGGTGCTTAGGGAGTCCGTGACTGGGCTTCTTGATGCAACCCTCCCAACCCGCAGGTCGGAAGTCCACGCACACAGGATCTTTCCTCTTCCACTGACCCGAAGAGTTCTCAACACTTGGCTCTTCTATTTCCCTTTTGGGAAATCTGCACCCATAAATAACCTTGAGGAATTCCCCCTTTACACTTCGGGAGATCGGATTTCGCGAATCCTGTAATCAAGTATCTTATTCCTCAGACCCCCGAAACCCGAATTTCCGAACTCCGAGGTTCGGTCACCAAAAGAAATCAACGGCTGTGATTCCCTGCTTGATCCAACGGTCAACGCGTTTTTCGCGTATTGGAAGTTCGAGACTCTTGATACCAAAATCTCTTGTCGATGCAAACCCCGAATTCTCGAATCCCGATGTCAATTACCGCTGTTCGGCTTTCGTGAGTTCGCGAGTTGCGATGTCATGCAACTCTGCTCCACGTCCTCCGAAATCCCGAAATGTCAACCCTCGACATGATTTTTGGCGCTGGTCCCACAACTAGACTTTCTGCCCTTTCGGGACTTCGCACTTTGCGAGTCTTAATGCAAAGATTTCGGGACTTCAATCCACGAAACGCCGAAATGGAAATCCTCGAGCAAATCCAACGGCCCTTGTTGGCTTGAATCTACGGCTCTGTCTCTCCTGAGCTTGAACCCTTTGAAAATACTCGCCGTAACTCCCCTTCTATTCTGCGAAATCTGACGGCTCGTGGGACTTCGCGAATTCTCCACGGAGAATTTCGACCGTCCGTTCTCCTTCCTCCTCAAGGACTTCTGCAACCTTTTACCGAAGTGTTTCTCACGGTACTTAATCGCCTGCGACACAAACTTGAGACGCTTTCTCAATGCCCCTATGCACAAACTTCCTGTGCTTCTCTTCAACAATTTCGAAGGCTTTATCCTTCCTGAGATTTCTCTAACTCCGAGTCTTAAAGAAGACTCCTGCACACACTCTTTGCAGCAAATCCTTCAACTACTTCAAAGAATTTTAGGTCCTTCGACTCTGCGCACTCCCTGCAGTAGTAGTCCTTCAGCAATTTCTCAAGTTCCCAAACTCTGAGACTTTACTCGGCCTGCACACTCCTTGCATGGCTCCTGTGCCTAGCTGCACTTCTGAGGGAATGAGAACAAAAACTATCTTATCTGAGCTTTCAGAGACAAACCTCTGAACCCTTTGTCAACGCACTCCTTGCGGACAATTCAACTGCACTCCTTGCAGGAACTCTTGCTCAGATAGAGAAACAATTGAAACTCGTTTCCCTTACTCTCTCTCTCTCTCTCAGATTTCAGACATTCAACAAGAAATCATTCATACATAGCATAAAAGCAATTGCATGAGAGAAAGAGTAAATCATTCATGAGCATAACATTCAATAATGCATACACAGAGAATATTTGAACACCATGAGTCTGAATCAAAGCCCTTTTTGTATTAATCCAGAACTTCTGTACATGGAATTCTTCTACACAACTCTCTGCTTCTTCTCTTCTATATCTATGCTCTCAATTGACATCCTCTTCTTCTATGTTACAATACACAATGAGGGTGTCTATATCCCGTTTCCCTCTCTCATTCTAAACTGTCTAATCTACGCATTAAATTCTATCTACTTGGGTGTCTATCTACTTGCTACTAAGGACGAGGGCGGATCGCTCAAGGTCCTTTTACATTATACAAGTGTCCCCTCCGTTTAATGATCTCATTGTCATTACATAACATTTTCAAAATTTGCGCTGGGTGCTTTTCCAGCTGTCTTTTATCTCCGCGCTGGCTCGCTTGAGATGCTCCTGCATCATACTCACTTGCTTGAAAATTTTCATGGGCTCCTGCCCATGAGCTCGTGCACGGTCTGTCCATGCCTCTGGATCTCTGCTTTGTTCTCCCAGTTGGCATCTTCAACTGGATGGTCCTTCCATTTGACCAAATACTCAAAGTATTGCTTTCGCCTGGTCTTCTTGCTAACCCTTTTGTCCAGTATGCGCTCCATCTGCGGCTTTTCTGCAACTGGCATCTGTTTTCGCCACTGAACCTCTGGCTGTTCATTTCCTGCCCCTGCTTCCTCAGCTTTATATGGGTACAAATCTGAGATATTGAATATCGGAGAAATTCCGATCCCATCGGGTAATTCAATCTCGTAAGCATTTGCCCCAAATTTCTTCAAGACCTTGCATGGTCCGATTTTCTTCATTTTCAGTTTATTATATGTTCCTCTCGGGAACCTTTCCTTTCTCAAATGTGCGAGGATCAAATCGCCAACTTCAAATTGAAGCTGTCTTTTGTGCTGATTTGCTCTTCGCTTATATTCCTGACTCGAACTCTGCAATCGTTCCTTCACCTGGTTGTGAAGTTCCTTCATCGCCTCTGCGAAATCTTCTGCACTAGCACTCCTAGTCGCAGTTTGTTCTAAACCTCTCAACTCAGAAATTCCTCTCGGCTGCATGCCATAGACGATCTGAAACGGACTCTGTCCCGTGCTTCTGTTGACTGAGTCGTTATAAGCAAACTCCGCCTGTGATAATGTGTTGTCCCACTGCTGTGGTGTTCTGTCACCAAGCTTCTCAGTAAGTCTCCCAGACTCATGTTCACCGCTTCTGTTTGTCCATCCGTCTGAGGATGATAAGCTGAACTAAACGACAAGTTTGTTCCCAGCTTCTTCCATAAGGTTCTCCAGAAGTGTCCTACGAACTTAGTGTCTCGATCCGAAACTATGCTTCTTGGCAAGCCATGAAGTCGAATGACTTCTTTGAAAAACAGATTCGCAATGTGAGTTGCGTCACTGGTTTTCTGACATGGAATGAAATGTGCCATCTTGGAAAATCTATCCACCACCACAAAGATTGAGTCAAACCCTCTTTGTGTTCTTGGCAACCCCAATATGAAGTCCATGCTGACTGCATCCCACGGCTTCTCAGGTATGGGCAATGGTTGATAAAATCCTGCATTCTGCCTCTTGCCTTTCGAATGCTGGCAAATTCTGCATCTGTCCACAAATCTTTTGACGTCTGCTCACATTGCTGGCCAAAAATATGACTCATTCAACTTAGCGAACATCTT
The DNA here is from genome assembly GCA_009831015.1 of Picea engelmannii. NCBI lineage: Eukaryota > Viridiplantae > Streptophyta > Pinopsida > Pinales > Pinaceae > Picea > Picea engelmannii. The sequence goes on from ML777683.1 coordinate 923,630, forward strand.
GTCGTGACTGAAGTGTCCGGCCAATCCTCCACTGTGTTTCTCTTTCAGCAAATTCTCCCTCATGGAGCATTTTGGAATACACAAAGCTGATTACCTTTAAACAGTAATCCTTCCTGGATCATGTATTCTGCCCATTGGCTTCTACCTCTGAGAATTCGATTCTCAGCTGCTTCGTATGCCTCTTTAAAATCTAGATCAGCTTGATACATCTCCCTGAGATCATCAAAACCCAACGTTTTGACCCTGAACTCCTGCAATAGCAAACACTTCCTGCTCAAAGCATCAACAACTTTGTTAGTAGTACCCACAATATGTTTAATTACAAAAGTGAAATTTTGCATATATTCAACCCACTTAACATGTCTTTGATTCAACTTTTCCTGTTGAGTCACAAACTGCAGTGCATGATTGTCACTGTATAAGACAAACTCCTTCGGGATCAAGTAATGTCTCCATTTCTTCAATCCCTGTATAATAGCATAGAATTCCTTGTCATAAGTGGAGTATTTCACTTTCGCTTCATTCAACTTTTCGCTGAAGTATGCTATCGGCCTGTCTTCTTGACTCAAGACTGCCCCTATTGCAAATCCACTTGCATCGCATTTCACTTGAAATGTCTTTTGGAAATCAGGCAACACCAGAATTGGTTGTTCCGTGATTTTCCTCTTCAACAGATTAAAACTCTTCTCAGCCTCTTCTGTCCAGTGAAAAGATTTGTGTCTCTTCTTCACTGTGTCCATCATCGGTGCACTAATTCCACTGAAATTTCTAATGAATTTTCGGTAGAAACTAGCCAATCCGTGAAAACTTCTCACCTCAAAGATATTCTTCGGTGATGGCCAATTCTTGATTACCTCCACCTTATCTGGATCCATCCTCAACTTATCTACGGAAATAACAAATCCCAAATAAATGAGCTCTGTCTTCATGAATGAGGACTTCTTCATGTTTATCAACAACTTCTCCTGCTGTAACCTCTGCATCACTATAGCCAAATGTTTCAGATGCTCAACTTCTGTTTTGCTGAAAATCAATATATCATCAAGATATACGATAACAAATTTTCCGATGAAATCCTTGAGGACTTCATTCATCAACCTCATGAAAGTGCTTGGCGCGTTCGTTAAGCCAAACGGCATAACAAGCCATTCATACAACCCCTCATTAGTCTTGAAGGCTGTCTTCCATTCATCACCTTCCCTCATGCGAATCTGGTGATAACCGCTTTTCAAATCAATCTTCGAAAAATATTTTGCTCCACTCAAGCAATCCATCAGATCATCCATCCTTGGCAATGGAAATCTGTACCTGATGGTTATCTTGTTGATCGCCCTTGAGTCAATACACATCCTCTAGCCTCTGTCTTTCTTCGGACTGAGTACTGTCGGAACAACACACGGACTCAAGCTTTCCCTGACCAAACCTTTGTCCAACAAATCCTGGACTTGTCTTTTGACCTCTTCATTCTCCCGCGGCGTCAATCTGTACGCGGCTTTGTTTGGAAAACTAGCTCCCGGTATGAGATCAATATGATGGCTTATACTTCTGATCGGTGGCAACGAACGAGGTAGTTCGTCCACTACTATGTCAACGAACTCTTTCAGCAGTTTCTGAACCTCTTCTGGTAAATCATCTACCCTTGTGCTGGTTAAAACAATCTTTGGCTTCCTGACCACAATGAATTGCGGTTCCTCCTTCTTCTTAACCTCTGTAAGAAGTTCTTTCCCACTCATGAGAAGTACAGTGTTACTTACTTCAGGTTTCACATCCTTATCTTTGATTGGAAGCAACATGTGAGTTCTCCCATTCTTCTCTAGGGTGTATGTGTTCATTTTCCCATCATGAATCACATTCCTGTCATACTGCCATGGTCTACCCAGCAATAGATGACAAACATCCATAGGAATAACATCACATAATATCTTATCATTATATCCTCCTATCTTAAATTCAACTAAACACTGTTTAGTGACATTTACCTGATGTCCTTTTTGTAGCCATGAAACTCTGTATGGGCTTGGATGATCAATCGTCTCCAGCTCCARCTTCTCTACAATCTCTGTTGAAACGAGATTATCCGTGCTACCACTGTCCACAATGACTTTGCATACCCTGTCTTTGGTCTTGCAAGCAATCCGAAAAAGTCTGTTTCTTTGGACTGAACTCTCCACCTCCTTCTCTGGTGTCAAAAGAGCTTTTCGCATCATTAGCGATCTTCCGCCTTCAACATCCTCTGCCTCAACATTTCGCCTTTATGCTTCGGCAATGTGGGTCTCTCCTTCCTCTTTCTTCTTGTCTGGACATTCATAAGACTTGTGTCCAACCTTTCCACACGTGAAGCATTTTATCACTCCACCTCTTCCTCTTCCTCTACCTCTAGTACGAGGAAAAATATTATTATCAGTATAATGAATAATCTCCTCTCGGGTCAGTATACTGTCTTCCTTGTCCAACATATTGCCCTCGCTATGAGCTTCCACCTTTCTCAATCTGAGGTTGAGGTTTCTTCCATTCTTCTTTAGGCTTCTGATTTCTATCTTGGACAACTGACTTGCCCCTGGCTTGACTTATGCCTCGGCCTCTTTGACCCTGCTTTTGGCTCAGCTTCTCTTCCGCCTTTAGAGCCATTTGATAAGCATCTTCCACCGTTCAGATGGTCATCATGCTCATCTCGTCTTGAATTTCGTATCTCACCAGATGGGTGTCAAGACAACATTTTTGAATGGAGTAGTAGAGGAAGAGATCTACATTGAGTAGCCAAAGGGATTTGAGGTGCACCACAGGGCATCTCATGTTTGCAGATTGAAGAGAGCGCTATATGGGCTCAAGTAGGCACCACATGCGTGGTACAACCGTATCGATAGCTATTTGCTTGGGATAGGCTTCAACAAGAGTGAGGCTAAATCTAACCTTTACTACAACTTGGTTAAGGGTGAGCCACTCATTCTTGTGCTATATGTGGATGACTTATTCATGACAGGGTCAGAGAAACTCATAGTTGATTGCAAGAGGGATCTTGCTACTGAGTTTTAAATGAAAGACTTGGGGCTGATGCATTATTTTCTTGGTTTGGAGGTGTGCCAGAAGGATGGGAAGATTTTCCTTGGGCAAGGGAAATATGCTATGGAGATCTTGAAGCGCTTTGGTATGCAGGATTGCAGGCCTATGGAAACACCTTTGATTACGAACTGGAAGAAGATCGATGCTTCCGAGTCAGAGGGAGTGGATCCCACACTCTATAGACAACTCATAGGTTCTCTGATGTATCTGGTGAACACCAGGATAGACTTGAGTTTTGCAGTAAATACACTCAGTCAGTTTATGGTAGAGCCGAAGCGTGTGCATTGGGTGGCTGCAAAACATGTGTTGAGATATCTGCGCGGGACGGTCGAGTACGAATTAAGCTATATCTAGAGGAATGGAGTGCAACTAGTGGGTTATTCAGATGCAGATTGGGCAGACAACACTGTAGATAGGAAGAGCATGTCAAGTTGTGTTTTCAGCTTGGGTTCAGGGGGCTATTTCTTGGTTCAGCAGGAAGCAAAATTCCGTGGCGTTGAGTTCTGTAGAGGTTGAGTATATGGCAGCCAGCTTGGCATCATGTGAGGCTATTTGGCTTCGGAAGCTAGTCATAGGGCTATTTGGACAGGGGTTGGATGCGACAGTGATCCACTGTGACAATCAGAGTTGCATTAAGCTCTTTGAGAATCCTGAGTTTCACGACAAATCCAAACATATTGAGATTCATTATCACTTCATCAGGGACTGCGTGCAAAGGGGTACTGTGAAGTTGCAGTATGTGCATACCAGTGACCAGATTGCAGACATACTCACAAAGCCTTTGGTCAAAGGAAAATTTGTCTTCTTCAGAGACAAGTTGGGGGTTGTGAAGAATACCTTCCTCGCTAAGAGGGAGTGTTAAGTTTGTAGCTCTGATGGTATTAATCTCCTAGTCATGTTAATTTTCTTAAGTGAAATGTGACTAATTAAAGTGGTTAAGTGAAAATTAAATATTTCCGAAGTCTAACTTAGGAATTGTCACTTATTAATCACTTTAGTTACTTTCCTTTCTAGAAGAGTCTAGATAAGATCTAGTGAACTTTTGATTAGATCATGACCATTGATGAGGAGGACTTGATATTTAATCTCAGCCCTTAATTCCTAGGTTGGAGATCTAAAAGAAGGAGAGGTGACTTGAGGGAGATTCAATTCAGATTTGACTCATTGAGTGGTGAGTGATACCTAGAGGGTTTTGCTGGAGATCAAAAGAGGAAAAGAGAGGGTTTCTCTCTTGAATATTGCAGGTGCCAAGTAGACAGTGTGAAGGAGAAAAGGGGACGAGCCTTAGGGAGCTTCTGTTTCTTGAGGCCGTGACTGAGCAGAAGAAAAGGGCCGATCTGTTAGTGTTGAAGCCAAGTGAGGTCGATCTGCTGATTTAGAAGGTGAGTGCAGGTGTAAAGGCCGAGTATAGGGCAGAGTTTGGTGCCTAGTGGTGGAAGAGGCTAAGCCATAGCCTAGCCGCTGCATACAGACTTAGATCGTAGGGCTGTGAGAGCCCACGACTTCACCTACAGCCATCTAAACTGCAGATTACAGACGAGGCAAAAACTTGAAGACAAAGGTTCAGATCTGTTTATTTCCAACCATATTTTCTCTGTGTATGAATCTGCCAGGTTTGGCATAGTTGTAACTTGTAACCATTTTCTGATCTGCTGAAGCAAAGAATAAACCCTCATTTGCTGGATTTCGTTGGAGGTTGGGGTTTCCATGGTATATCTGGTGTTGATATTTTCTGTGTGTTTGTTTCTGATTTATTCCGCTGTGCATGCAAGTTATTGACTCAGTAAATGTTACAGATTTATAGATCAGATTAGAATTTGTTGTTGTTCTTTTTTGGGTTAATAAAATCTATTGAAATCTGAAACTAAGGGTGCCGAGTCTTAGAAAAATAACAGGATACCGTGCACAGGATTCGTGAACTGCCTCGGAAAATGTGAGATGCTGAGAATTTTGTGAGATTGCCATGTTGAGAACTGAAATGATAAATGCACCATGGCCAAGGAATGCATATAGACCCTATAAGAAAATGACCGTGTGGGTAATGACATAGGTGCTCACGACCATGGGCGGACAAGCCCTACAATGTGCAATCACCCCTACAAAGAACCTGGCTCCCATAAACCATGTGTCTCAATAGGTCGACCTCAAGTCCTCCAATCCTATCCAGGATGAAAGGAAATGAGGGAGGAGACTAGAAAGACTGATCATGGCCGACTACAAAGTCTAAGAGTCCATAATACATAAACTTCCACACGGCCTACAAGGATTTGACTTGCATCCTTGGGCTTACAATGGTGTAGCCAGATGAAAACATGTAGGGTACCTCCTGGAGAGGTAACATGTACCGTGCTGCAAATCATATATCATGATGAAAATCATAAGAAATATCCTTATGCAAATATGAGGGGTGACACTACTTATAATAAACAAGTGACTTTTATTTCTTCAAACTGCCTTTTTGCTATAATTGTTGCTCCATTGTTCTTGTTTGGAGTGGTTGGTTACAGGCTATAACTAGCAGAATCATTTATATGAATGTATTTATGTAATTTGCCTTGTATATTTCTTCCGTATGAATCACCTAGTCTGATTTGCTTGTTTAAATGCATTTTACTTTGTGGCTTTTATTGATAACCATTAATGTGTATAGGATTCCCCATCTCTCCCTGTCTGAATGAGAGCCTTTAAGGATGGATATGTAAAAACTTTACCACATTCCTGCTGCAGGAACTGTCTACCACAACAGTGTCCTGCAACAGGAAATGGATCTGATGCAAAACCCCTAAAAAATGGGGGCAGATCGGATACAAATCCACAAATCCAGGGACAAATTCAGTATCCTTGTATAAAATATTTTGTTTGCTAACATTGGTCAGTCCCATCTTTTAGCACCTGGCCTGCTTTTTGTCTTACAGAGTGAGTAAACTAAAGATAAAAGAGGTCCAGTGTCTCTCCATGAGTGTTTTTTTGGTGCACATTTGTATCATAGATCCCAAGGCTATGCTTCATACGACACTAACTGCTTTTTCTTCCACATAATAATGCATGGGGACAAGCCGTTTTTTCTCCTCACGGATTTCTACCATGTTGGAGTCTCCGTGCATTAACCAACGGGCTTCTGGCAGATGTTTGCCATTTAAAACTATATGTTTGTTCTCCTAGATCCTAAGTTGGATGTGTATACATTTTCAATCCAAGTAAATGAACTGTAGTGCAAAGCATAATCCAAAGGACTTGCTTGGAAGGGTTTGTTCCCTAGTCTATGATAAGACTTATTGTCGAAATAATGTAACTGCGAAGAGCATTCTTATTATTATTGGATTAAATCCCCATTGTGGATTAATCATGTCATTATTATTATTATTGTTATTAGGTTAATCCCCATTGTGGATTAATCATGTCGGTAATTGAATAAGGACCAAATCCCCTTTTGCGGATTGGTCATCGGACAATTACAAAGTGTTGAATAAGAAGTCGGCCCTAGCAGTTATAATGGAAGGCCCAGAATTAATTAAAGGTGGGCTTACCCACCCAGAGTGAGAGGTCGGCCCTGCCAGATGGTGACTCTTCACACGTGCCAGATTGATATAAATAAGAGGCTAGCGCCTCACTTCTTAGACACACT